>JAJMZN010002522.1:0-19494 GCA_023807165.1 Diplodinium dentatum
CCCAATCCCCAATCCCCAATCCCCAATCCCCAATCCCCAATCCCCAATTCAAATAAAAAAAAATATTATTTTTATGTTAAATATAAAAACATTTATTTTAATTTAATATTTTTATTAAAACTAAATAAATATATTTAATTAAAATGAAGCAATTTCAAATATTTTTGTTAATTATTAATATTTGTAAAATTATTTCATTGCAAAATCCTCCTGATAATTATTCAGAAGTTGATAATCCTTTTCGTGATGATATTGAATATACAACTGAAAAAGATCATCATATAATAACTGCAGTATCAAGTAATGGATATGTGGATTATTATAAAGGAATTTACTATAAAAAAAAATTATGCTGTCATTGGATTCATAATGGTAATGGATTTGTACCTTCATATGCAGAAAATGTTTTAATACCAAAATATTTAGAAATTCAAAATATAAATGATACAAATTTAAAAGAAATGCATAAATATGGTTGTTTATATAAACCTCCAAATATCTTAATTGATTATAGAAGAAGTGCTGAAGATGCCCTTGTTTCAATAACATTAAGATTAACAAGCCTAGAAGAAAAAGATATAGAATTCCAATTTGGCCTTTGTGATGGATTTGAAGATAATCGACAAGAAAAATGCATTCCAAGTGGATTTACTATATTAGATACTTATAATATTACTAATAACAGTTTTTTAATATATACCTTTAAATTTGATAATAGCTCATATTTTAGGCAGTCTGACAATTTTGAAATAGCATATAGTCATAAATTCAAAGCGAATAAACATCTAAGATTTTTTATAATGGCTGATACTGATAACCTTTATATAAACAGCTATATTGTATCAGTAGATTTATTTAGATATGTTTTATCTTACTCAGGGCATGCACACAATTATTGTACAAGACATGGATGCTTGGATGATTATAGCTGTGTTGTGGAAGAATCTAATAATGGTAAATCTCCTAAATATTATGGTTGCCAACTATATTATTGGGGATATTTTACAACAGAATGCTCTTTATTTGGATGCATTCCAGGAGCTTTTTGTAGTCCAGATACAGTTTGCATTGAATGTGATTATCAATGTAAAACATGCTTTGATAAAAATTATATGAATTGTAAAAGCTGTTATAGTATTGCAATATATCCTTACTGGATGTATGACAATCAATTTGATAAAGGAACTCAATGCATTTTTGAATTTTATCCAATGAATAAAGTAGAGAGTGGAAATATAAATATTCCAATTCCTTTATCTTATCGAATCACTTTTGAATTTTGGATTTTTATTCATAATCCAAGATATCTAACTAATAAAGACCTTAGATCTTCTCTTTCATCTTTTATATTAAAAGATTTTTTTACATTTTCAATTCATCATAATGAAGTAGAGCAAGATTTTAATTCAACAGTTTTAATTTTAACACCTTTCGAATATTTTTATCCATTCAAAAAAGATTATACAACTGTTAATGATTTTGAAAAATATAAAAATGATTATTCTTCTTTACAATATTTACAAATTATAGTTTATAATGTAACTTCTAAATGGATTTATGTAAAAGGAGGTTTATCTTATACACATAAAAAAATGTTTATTAATGATGAAGAAAAAGATTTAGATTATATTCCTATTTATGATAATGATGATAACACAAAATATAATTATTTAATGAGAAAATTCTACAGAAGATATGAAACAACATCTTTAAGAATTCAAGGATTTGAATATATAAATACAGATGTTTATATCAGGAATTTAAATTTTTACAGTGATTATATGTTTAACAAAATAAATTCCCCAAATTATTTTAATATGCATGAAATTGGAAATATTTTGATATATCCTCAATTAATTTTAAGTATTCCTTTTACAAATGTGACTGTTGATCCAGTAAAAATGTATGTTAGGTATGAAGTGTATGATTATAGTGGGCAATATACTGACCTCAATAAAAATCCTGACCAAGTTATTAAAAATGAAATTAAAATGACATTAATTAGAGATTATTTAGCTCCAAGTAAAAATTTTTATAGACTTAATTTTTTACATTTTAAAAATGCTGAATTTGAAACAACTGATTTATTTAAACAAAATTTGAATATTGAATGTTCAAATTCAGAAGGACAAATATTTTGTTTTGAAGATAATCAGCCATATATATGTGATAATAGACATAATTTAATATTTAATAATAATAACATAACCATATCTTCATGTGTCGATGATTGCATACTAATTGATGAAGAAAGTATCGTACATAAATATATGAGATTGCCTAATATAAAAATTAATCAAGATGAAAAAAGATTAATACCTAATAATTTATGTACTTATGAATGTAATTCAACAATAGTTGAATCTTGCCCAACTATTAAAGATTCTGATATAAAACAGTTTAAATGCAATGAATCTTATTACTCTTTTTTTTATCAATGTTTAAATAAAGATGAATATCCAGCAAAGGAAAGTGCATTACAATTCAGTGGAAGTTTGAATACAAAATCAATTTATTTTCCTTTTAATAAAGATTTGTATAATTTCTATATAGAAATTTGGTTTCATACTGATTTATTGACCCAAGAAGAACCACCTCTTTATACTAAATATATATTTATGACTAATAATCAAGAAATTTATTATGATGTTTCAAAGCAACAATTTATATTAAAAGTATATAATGATGATGGAATTGTTTCAACATTTAATTTAAATCAAAAAATATATTATTATGGATGGAACCATTTAATTGTATATACAAAAGAAGAATTAGTGAAAGAGGTTGTTTATACAACATTTATTATATCTTTAGCAAATAATTTAATTGAAACTGGAACTATTCAAGGGAAAAGTTGTGCAAATAAAATATGTTTTTGTAATACCGATAGCTTATGCTGTGGTCGAGTATCTAAAGCCATTTGGTTTGATGTTTTTGTCAGAGAAATAAAAGTTTGGGATGCTAGATATGTAAATTATTATACTATAAATGATTATGATAAATATAGTTTTATTATTCCTGGTGGATTATTACAAATGTATAATTTAACATCAGGTTCATTAGATCAAAATACAATTTTAGATTTGAGACATCCTAATGAACCGAATTTTGCAGCTATATTTCCTTATGAAGATGATGTTATTAATCCTGATGGAGATATTAATTATAATATTGGATGGAATTTTAACTGGAATGATATTAATTATCCTTTCTATATAGTTTCTACCAAATTAATGACTGAAAATAATAGAGTGAAAATATTTGAAACAAATAAATGTTATGAAGGATGTCTAAAATGTTTTGGATTTAATAAATTTTCATGTTATTCTTGCCAACCAGGGTATGCTTTAAACGGAGCTACTTGCACAAAAACATCAGATAATTTAAGCACTTATTACTATGTTAATCCTTTAATACAAGGAGAAGGTTTTGACCCAAATTCAGAATTAGAATTAGATTTTAGATCATTAAATCTAGATAATTATGCTACAATAACACTTTTTTTTTATATTAAAATATATGGATTTACACAGGACCAAATAGATTTATATGAAAATAATATAACTGATTTATTTAAAGTAATAACTTTATCAGAAAAAGAAAATGAAGAATTTATTCTTTATTATAATATAACATCTGATTCTATTATACTAAAATTAGGAGAAAAAATTCAATATAAATATACTGGAATTTTATCTAAATTTGGAAATTGGATTCCAATATCTATATCTGCTTTTAGGGCTAATGATTATAATTTTAGGAAAGATTTCACAAGTATGACATTTGATAATTTATTACTTCCCTACCTGGGATTTGATGATGATAATGAAAAAATATTTTCAAAGTTTCCATTTGATACTTTTAAAATATCCAAATATTTAATTGCTCATATTGCAGATGTAACTCTATATGATTTATTTATAATAAATGCTTTTGGTTATGCTCAACATAAATATTTAATAGATGGTAATTTTTCATCAACAAGTGGAATTTCCAGAAATAATATAATAATTAAAACATTTAAAATGTTCCATATTGTAAAAGATTTAAAAAATAATTCAGATATAGGAAATGAAACTAATAATATAGAGGAAAATGATTTAGATTCTTCAATAAATGAAAATATTGGAAGTAATGAAGTAATTATAAAAGATTGCATATCTTTAGATGATATACTAAATTCTGATACTATATTGCCAAGAATCACTTGTAAAGAAGATTATTTATCTTTTATTGATCAAAAATGTAAAGATAATGAGTTTGTTCAATTTACAACCTCAAATTTACCTCCTTCTTGTGTGGAATCTGCATCCAAATGTGAAAATATAGTACAAGTGACAACAAATATGAAAAGTAATTGCGATTATTTATATGCATCTTGCGACACAAAATCATCTAATTCAATAAATAATTTAATATATACTTATAGCCCTCGAAATGCTCCAAATGATAATTATATTGTTTGTGGAGATGCACACGGTTTAGATTTAGCAAGATTTGAATCAGCAACTATTCCTAATATTACTTCTCCAATAGAACAATTTAAAATGGAATTTTGGTTTCTATCTCAAAGTTATGTAGGAAATAATTTCAACTCAATATCAATTAATTGGGAAAACCATATAAAAATAGAAGTGTATTATAATAGTGATACAGGCCTTTATGGAGCACGTTGTAATCCTATGAATAGTGATAATCTAATGCAATTCGAATACACAGAGGCATCAAATGCCCAGAATAGATGGAGATATATTGTTTGTGGAGTGAATGCTATAGATAATAAAGCATATATGACTAATTTACAAATTGAGAATAGAAGAGAAATAATTTTTATACCTACTATTACATTAACAAACGATCTAACAACATTATCAATATCAGAAAATTCTAATACCAATTATGGTGTCACTTATTTAAAGGAATTAAGATTATGGGATTGTTATGATTGTGCTTCCGATAGAGCTTTTGTGGTCTATTCAAGAGATGACCCTTTTTTTGGAAATGTTGTAAATTATTTTAAATTTGAATCATCAACAGGATTTTTACAAGATTATCATACAGGATATCCAGACCCTAATGTTTTTGTTCAGTTTCAAACTAAAACAGAATTTTATGGCTATGGCCTATTAGAGCCAATACCTGATACACCTAATTGTAATGAAGGGGGTCAAATGTACTTTTCTATTAAAATGGGAGAAGGTTGTGATACTATGTTTAATTTTAATATATTTACTAAAGATGTAGTATTTGAAGATATTCCTGCTGCAAGAACAAATAGTTACACAATGGAATTTTGGTTTTATGTAGAATCTGCTGATGATTTTACTAAGGGAATGAATTTAATATACGAAGATCATATGACTATTTCAACATTAGCTCATAATATTAATGATAATGACTTAGATGTATATTGTTTCCCTCAAGCTTATAGAGACCATTTAGATGACATCTTCGGAGAAAATATTACAAAAAGATATGAAGAAGCGGAAAATAAATATGGATTTACTTTTGAAAATGGTTTTAGTAAATGGAATTATGTAAGGTGCTCATATAGTTATGATTTATTGAAATATTATATTAATGATAAACAGCCAAAAGATATAAATCCTGAAATTTTTTTTAATAATTACTTAAATGATAAGCCTTTTAAAATGTTTATGAATAATTTAGTTAAATTTAAAATAAATTCATCTAGATATAATTTTGCAAGATATATAATTCAAAACATAAATATATATAGAGATTATATTCCCCAAACAATTAAAACAAAATATATAAAAATGGATCAATATATTACTAATTCATTTGAAAATCCATATTATCCTCTTCTATTTTCAGTAAATTTTCCACAAAATTATGATATTATTACAGATAAATTAAAGTATTATGTTACTGATTTTGATATAAATCCAGAAAAAAATAATTTAGATCATTTTCTTGCTGATATTGATTTAAAAAGCTATAAAACCTATCCTCTTTATGATCCTTTTAAATTATGTAATTATGGTCAAATTTATAATGAAACTAATAAATTATGTAGGTCAATAATGCAACCAAACAATTGTGATAAAGTAAAAACTTTTTGTATTGATACACAAAAATTTTTTTGGTGTCCAAGTGGGCAATATTTAGATATTAACGAATTAAAATGTAATAGAGACTGCCCTGATGGATATACGAGACCTCCTGACATTAGAAATGGATATGGAATGTGCTATATTAATGCTTCAGATAAGAATTATAGAACTTATCCAAAATTAAATGCAGAATTAGAGCAAGGAATTTATGAAACAAAATTTTCATGTATTGATGGTTATACTTTAGTTAATTATAATTGTATTCCTAATGGAAAAATAGAAAAAAGTGGGCTATATTTCAGCTCAAAATATAAATTTAGTAATTTAATTGCTAGTTACAATAAATTAGGAATTCCAATAACAAATTACTATGTTGATTTTTGGTTTTTATTCGATTTAACTGAAGAATATAGATTTAATATACCTAATGATAAACAAAGATATACTATTTTTATAGCATATCCACATTTTATTACGAGATTTAAAAATAAAATTCAATATAACAATGGATTTATTTTGTTGGATTACTATGATATAATAAATGTTGAAGATATTAAAAACAAATGGAATCATGTAGTATTAGAAAATTATCAAATTGATGGAAAAACTCCTGCAGATACTTTTAAATATATAAATATTTATTGGAACAATGATTATAATAATCCATTATTGTCTTTAAAAATCAATAATATAAATAGTTATGCTTTAGCACAAATAGCTTTTTGCCATGAAATGAATGATGCATATTCTATCTGTAATTTAGGCTTAGATGCAATTACTTATAAAGTATTTACACCATATTGGGATGATGTTTATTATAAAGATATTAAAGTTTGGAATAGAAATGCAACAGATATTTCTTCTATAAATTCATTTGGCTCACCATTAAACAATGAAATAACAATGAATATAATATCATATCATCCATTCACAATTGATACAATTAAGCCAGGAATTATTAAATCCTTAGTAACTTTCATGAATAAGGATGTTGATTTTATTTCAAGATATAATACAGAAAGAGTTTATGATAATTCTCAACAAATAAATTGGGTTACTGGATATGATATTACTTTTCCTGATAAATATATTTCTAGTTTAAATGTTTCTTCTTATACTGATAAAGTTAATACTCCTTATTTTAGTAAAAATGATACGTCTTTTGATTTAGAAGTATGTAAAGGAAATTGTTATCAATGTTTTAGTGGTTCTGAAGATGATTGTATTTCTTGCAAAATTCCATATTTAATATCAGGTAAAAAATGTACCAATGAGACTGGATATTATTTTAAAATTCCATCATCAACAAATGAAAAAATAATATTATATCAAAATTTATCTGATTATAAACAAATAACTATTATGTTTTTCATGAAATTTTATGGAAGTATTGAACAGAGAATGGGAATTGTTCCTATTTTATTTTTTTATAAAGATACAAATTATTTAGGATGGGATATAGAAAAACAAACTTTTGTTATAAATATTTTAAATGAATCACTAATTGAAGATACTATTTTTTCTTTTAATAATAGTCGTTTATTTATTGGAAAATGGTCTTTTTTTTCTATTTCAATATTTATTTCAGATTATCCAGAATTCCCTAATATGATACAATTTATGATAGATGAAAATACTATTCAACCTTGTGTAGATATAACAAATTTAAATAAAAAGATCATAAAATTAGATAAAATTAGTATAAATAATAAAATGAATGCATTATTTTATGATTTAAGAATTTATAATAAATTTTTTATAGGAGCTTATGGAATTGGTCAAGGTATGTATTCATCATCATATAGTCAATCTTTATTAATTAAAAGATTCTCTTTCAAATCCTCATCACCATCGAGTAATGATTGTATAGAAGATTCCAATTTAATTGAAACAGATGTACAATGCTTAGGAGATAATAATCCATATGATGATCCTAATTTAGTTTGTGACTCAGGAAAAATAAAAATTATTAATGTATTAAATAATGAAATAAATTGTATTGTGTGCGATGATTATTGTGATATAAATTATTGTACTTATAATACGACTAAAAATTGTATGTGTATTAATGATGATAGAAAATATTGGTTAAGATATAATTTCGAAGAGGAAAAACAAAAATTTTATTGTGAGAAATTAGATTCTATTAATCTAAATGAATATAATGATATTATTATAAATAATATAGGAATTGGATCAAATACAGGTTATATGATTGAACTTTGGTTTTATGTTGAAAGTTATATTGATAATTCAAATTTTAAAGGAGTATCAATTATATGGAAAAATTTCATTAAAATTGATATAAATTATTTGGAAAAAGATATTGTTAAAATAGATTGTTATCCATACTCTGAAAATAATACAAAATTTATAACAGATAAAAAAGAAAAATTCGGGTCTTGGATCTTTTATAGATGCCAAGTAGATAGAAATAAAAATAAAGTTAGCAGCCTAAAAAGTAGTTTAGATATAAAAGGAATGAAATTATGGTCTGAATCTGAAGGGTCAACAACTTTGGTTTTAAAGGATAATTCTGAATCACCTTATGGAGTCTTTTTAATTAGAGAATTAAGAATTTATAGTGAAAGAAATACAGAACTCACAGATGTTTCTCATTTAAATCTTGATATTAGTAAATACATTTCCTTAATTCATTATTTTAAAGCAAATTTTACAGATATAAAAACACCAAGAAATATTCTATATGATTATGTTACTAATAGAGAAAATATTTTAACTTTTAAATTTACTAATTATTCTTATTCTTATATTTCTAATAATTATACAGAGCTTATTTTATGTGAAGAAGGTTTTGAATATAAAAAAAATACAGAAGGAATTTATGAGTGTTTATCTATTGATCAAAATGATTTAATAGATAGATTAAGTAAAGATGATAATATTTATACTACAGCAGATTTATTATCTAAAATAGATAATATTATATTCTTTGGAGCTATTCCCACTCCAAAACATCAATTTTCTGTTTTTTTATTGAGATAGCCTATGAGGGATTGTATTCGAAAAAAAGTAAAAAAAGTATTTTTTAAAATTTAAATTTTATTGATATTTAAAATAAAAATTATAAAAAAATAAAGGAATAGTACTTGGTAGAAATAGAATATAGAAAATATTACAAAAAAATATTTTTAAAAATCGTTTAAATTCAGAATTATTTATGAAGGGAGAAAGCCAAAAAACACGGCATATATAATATGGCAGTTGGAGATTTTAATTATACTGGAAGCCAAATAACCATCGTAAATTAAGTATTTATTAGCCTATCTCCCAAAATTTAAAAAATATATTTTTTAAGAAGGATAAGTCTATAATATCTTTAAATAAAAAAATAAAAACATTATTTTTTATATTATCCTAAACTTCAGATTAACTCTCCCTCTTGCGGTCTTTTTTTTGTCAAATTTTAGAGGAGATGACTTAAGTCTTCGCAAATTTAGTTAATTTTAGGGGATTTAGGATAAAGATATACCCTAAAAGTCGTATTAGTGCCCCCCCCTCTTACAATGAGAGGACCTTTTTCCATGGGGGGGGGGCATTATTCTGACCATGAATTTTGCAAGGTAGGTATCTTGCATAAAAATTTTTAAACAAAAATGCAAGGTACCTACCTTGCGAAAATTACAATAAAAAGGGGGGTATTATTAATGACCATTTTGATTACAGAGCAGACCGAAATCTTGAGGGGGGGCATTAATAAGACGTGGGTACTAATCCGACTTTTACGGTAATACGCATAACTTTGAGATTAGGGATAAAATTTTAAGGGGACTTAAGCTGGGGAGGAGTTAATCTAACATTTACTGTAACATAAAATTAATAGATAATAATTTATCATAAACTTATAATTATTTTTTCCCTCCAAAGATTTTAAATGCCAGCAAAAATTATATTACTTAATCATTTTCCCTCTAGTTTTCATTTTAGAGTTTTTAAAAATATAATAAATTATAAAGTGAAATAAAGAAAATTTATTTTCCCTCCTCTGAAATAAATAATTTTGTAAAAACATTTATTTCCGTAAATGACAGAGGTATCCGTCAACCAAAAAAAATGAAAAATTTGGGGTGACGGATAAAATGACGGATATTTATGTTATATTTTTATTACTAGAATATCCATTTATATTAATATATAACATGAAAGCATAAAATTACAATAAAAAAGGGCGGACATCAAGTGATGGATATCTAAGGGTGACGAATACCTCGGCCATTTACGGTACTTAATTATTTTCCCCCTGGAATTTACAATTCTTGCTCATTAAAGGGGGAAAATAATTATAGGGTTTATGGTAATTGTATAAAACATTAATAATTATTTCTTAAATAAAAAAATATATATATTTCCTCTTCTGTATTTTATTGAATATGTAAAATTATTCTCAATATTGAAAATACATTTTTTATTTAATTAAAAAAGAGGGATAGAAGGCTTATAAAGGGACCTATTTAATATATGTTTTACTTTACTTCAATATTCAATTTTAGTAATGAAGGAAAACAATATTTCCCCATGAAATTCCCCAAAAATTTTGACCTTCCTCAAAAAAATTGTTAAAAAATAGCTAATTTCCTTTCCAATTTTTAGAGGACATGAAAATTTTTTCCCTATTTATAAAAAAAACTATAAAATTACGATATCTTATTCACTTTTGCATGGCCTGAAAAAATGAACTTTGGAATTATTGATTTCCTCTATCATTTTTTGAGGATCTCATAAAGTCAACTTCTGAATACCATAAACTACACCTTAATACCCCATGTCCTGAAAATTTTTCTAAATTTTTGAGAGGGGGATAATAAGGTATTTCAAAAATAGGGATTTTAAACTGTGTTCGAATAAAATGGAATTGAATGAAATACAAAAGTATAAGGGGTAATAAGCTTTAGAGAGTAGAAAGGTGAAGTTTAAGGCAATAAATTCCCCCATCATTTTGGGCTATTTTTTGGCCTTGTTGACGGACAATTACTCTATTTTGCAGGAGATAAACCCTCCTGGATGGGCATATTTTTTTTTCAAAATGGGGGGGAGCTATTTCTCGACTCACTTAAATTGTTAAAATTTTTAGTAATAAAAAAATAAAAAAGCATCTTCATTTTTTTGATTTTTATAGGGTTTTTTTCGAGAGGCCTAAATTGCTCAAAATAGGACTTATTTTTATTTTCAAAAATGGGGGCTTAAAAGCCATAGGGTCTTATTTCTGGAAAAATAGAGTACTTTGGAAAATACGTTAATTAATATACAAGATCCAACAATTTCTGATAATTACTGTTCCCATAAAGGAATTATTCAAATATCATATTTGCCTGATTTTAGACCCACCCACAATTTTCAGTGTCCCCCAAATTCCAAAGCTGATATGACACTGAAAAACCCAAGGTATTCATTTTGATTAATTTTTATCTCTAAGTTAGGTACCTTAACAAGAAATTGAAAGATTTTTATTCCCCCCCTCTAGAAGCTTATCAAGGGGCTGGCTTAAAATCAGGAAAACACGGTGGTTCAAACATCTTTAGCTTGTTATTGTATTGGAGATGCTGTCGGCAAATATTGCCATTTAAAAGCTGAAGAATATACATCTTTAGAAAGCATGTATGAATTATTTTTTAAAAAAGCCCAAAAAACATTTACTTATTATTCAGATAAAATTATGAATAAAGATTCAGAAGAAGGAAAATCTTTTATAATTTCCTTAAACAATCTTGTCCAAGGAAATCAATTATTCTGTAAAGATGCTTCATTTGTTACTGAGTTTACTTTCTGGATGGATAAGGAAGTAATTAAAAATATAAAGCACTGTGATTTAGATTATATTAAATTGGTAGATAATTTATTTTCAACTTTGATTTTATTAACTAATACTTATAAAGCAGGATTAATAAGTAATAATAAAGGAACAAAACGAAATGCAAATTTAAATTCTGGACAAGAAGAAGAAATTGATTCAAATATTCTCTTTATAAAAAAACATTTGGAATATTTGACATCATTATGCTTTGAAAATACTGTTGATGGTTTATGGACTTATCAAAGTGACAATATTCATGTTGATTTATTTAAAGTTCCTAAAAATGGAAATATTAATATTGATGAATTTATGAAATCTCTAAAAGAAGCAAAACATGAACCCTATTTTCAATTTATCGATTGCTTAAATACTGCTAATTCTTTAGATGATAGTCAAAATTTAAATATTCAATATATTACATGGATATTTAGTCCATGGTATCATCATAATACATTAAATTATAATTATAGTTCTAACTACGTAGAAATTAAACTTTATTCAGATGATTTAAATGAATTGCAATTAAAGGAATGCAAAGATGATTCTAAGATTACATTTTATTTAGCATTAACTAACCCGGAATTAATTGATATTATAAATAATAATAAATTTCATTTCAAAGAAGGAAATTTATTTAAATCTGATGACAGAATATTTACAGAACCTAAATATATATTAGATGATGGTTCTGTTTCTAATATGACAATAGAAGAAAGAAGAGATAAATACCTTAAAGCACAAAATACTGGCTACCTCAAAATCATCAATGATTTTTTCATGATTATCAAGAATTTCATTAAAAATTTCCTTTTTATATTAAAATACTAAAATTATCAAGAGGTGTCTATCCCAAAAACAATATTTGCATACCGTACTCCACGGAATTATTCTACATCCTAATTATTGCACCCCCCATTTTCTGCAGAAATTTCAAAATTTCAATCTCTTATAATTATTGCACCCCCCTTTTTTTTCAAAAAAAATTCTATTTTTTAATCCCTTATAATTATTGTACCCCCTTTTTTTCAATAAAAATTCTATTTTTTAATCTCTTATAATTATTGCACCCCCCCAGGTTTTGGCCAGAGGGGGGGTGCAATAATTCGGTGGAATAAGGTAATTTCATTCACAAATCTCCTTTTAATAAGAAAATATAGCTAATAATAGGGGAAATATTTCTTGGCTTATCTTATTATTTTGAATATTTATTAGTTTATAAAAATTACGAAGAAAGAAGTAGAGAGTTAAGAATTTCAAACTCAACCAAATATATAAATCTTTTATTTATTTTTTGATTTTTAAAAAGTTAATTACAACTAATGTCAAATACGATAATCTAGAAGATAATTTATATTTCAGATGTTCTTCATCTCATTTGAGTGAATATCATATTCTACCTTTTTGTTCACCCTTGTCTAATTGTCCCGCCCCCCTCAAAAAATTTTTTGAATTTCAAAAAAATATGCTAATTATGCCACCATTTTGAAAAAATCTATTTTATTGTAATGTAAGGGGCAATAAAAGAAAAAATTCAATATTTATTAACATATGAATATAATCCAAAACCTAATAAAATTCTAGGAAGATTTTATTTTTTAAAACATTTTAAATTATATATAAATTCAGAAAATTTAAAAGGAAATTATGGGTTTTTTGCAATTATAATAGTTTTAGGTTTATATTTTATAAATTTTCTTACTGTTAAATTATATCTTTTATCAAAAAAAAAGAAATTAGGAAACAAAAATTATTTATTAATTGAAGATTTTTTAATAAATTATGTATATCCATATGGAAATATAGAAGGAGATTTTTTTGTTAATAAAGAAAACTTGAATAAAATATATACCGTATATTATATAGTTATCGAGATTAGGCATTTACAATGTAGACAAATATTTTTTGACCAATCCCCTTATCAATGTTGGGAATAATAGCTATTTTTTAAAATTTGGTAGGATAGATTTTCAATCCAAGCTTCAAAATCCCGATAGCTATGTAGTTTAAGGTAATAATACCGTAAACTCAATTCAAATTCCCCAACCCCAAAAATTTTTGTCTATTCAAATTTTATTTCCACTTTAACTCCCCCCTCTTCAGAAAAAAATCTTTATATATTTTTAGTTTAATTTTTTTTTTGTTTTTTGTCATTCCAGCTCCAATTCTCAACCCCTAAAATTTATTCCTTGCTCTGTAATTTTGGGGGAGATGGAATTGTATTTAGGTAGTTTAAAAATTAAAAAAGAAAAAGAAAATATGGATGATGATAAGCCAAAAGAAAAAAATAAAAAAGATTTATTAAAACTAAAACAAAATTTTATGATTGAAAATAGTGGAATAAATGAAGAAAAAGATAAAAGAAAAAATGCATATTTAACGTATTCGACGTTCCATTTCACTGAATTTTTCATTTCCACCAAAGTTTTCTCCGTAGTAGGACATTGTAATTTCCTCCATTTAATATTTTTTCAAATGATTTTAATACTTCATTTAGCATACATTTTATCTTTTATAGGTTTTAGCTTTTTTCCTTTTTGTATTTTTATATATAGAAATCTTAAAAATCATTGTGTTATATTGCATCCTCCCTAGTTTTTTTAAATATTAAAAGGAGTCATACTTGCCATTTCCCACCATTTTCAAAAAATTTTTCTTTATTTTAAGGGGGAAATGACAACATTAATTCGGTAAATGAAAATAACTTGATGAATTATGGAGATGTAAAAAATAAAAAAATATATGAACAATATTATAATGAAATAAATGAAGAAGGATATAATGATGATAATGATGAAATTAATGATACATTAGGTTTTCAAAAAAAAAATAACAAAAATGAAGAAGATGAATCTCCATCAGATGAAATATTAAGAAATAGAAAAATAAAAGAAAAAAAAAAATTAAAAAAAAGAGAGAAAATGAGTACAAATACCTTAAGGCAGTCAGTCAATTGTGCCCACCTTCATTTTTGGACAGGTCTCAAAAATTTGACTCAAAGAATTGTATCCCCCAAAAAATTCATTAAACTTTCCTTTAATTATATTATAAATTTTCTTTTAGGATTGTATTTCTAATTTTATCATATATGTGACCCTCAAATTTTTTTGTCTTCATTGTAGTAGAGGAAAGCACAATTGCCTGACTTACCGCAATTACCGTATTTCCCGGAATTAGGCCCCCCCGGCATTTTAGCCCCCTCTTCGACATCCCCTTAATTCCATCTCATAAGTCTCCAAAAAATGCAAGGTACCTACCTTGATAATTCTTTCATACCCAAGGTAGGTACCTTGGGTCGAATTTCCCGGAATTTTAGTCCCACCCCCTTACAGCCTGGCGGGGGCCTAAATTCCTGGAAATACGGTATATTAAAGAAGATGATAATATTAGTAATGAAGAAAAAGAGGAAGAGATAAAAGAAGTTAAAGAATTTAATAAAAGGAATAAAATAAAAATAGAGCATTTAATTCATAGTTTACAAATATCTAATGAAAATTTAAGAATTAGAATTTTAAGTAAAATGAAAGTTAATAATTGCCAATTTTTCACCACAAATTTAAAAAATAGAATAATTCTTTTAAATACATTTAATGGAAATTATTGTAAACCCAGTATTTGTATACTCAAATAAAAATTTTATATATAATATAAACTCTATTAGAATATATGAGAAATTTTAAAAAATCATTATACAAAAAAATAAAGAAAGAATATAAAGTAAAAAGTTAATTTATAGTAAAATACTATAAATCTAGGATAATTTTGCATTTTCAGTTCACAAATTCTTTTTTTGGTTCTCTAAAAGGGATATATTTCGAGTGGCTTACAATATACTTATTCAGCATCTATTAAAGCTTTATGTTTCCCTTTATATTTATTAATATTATTATTTATTAACTTTTATATTCAAAGGATTTAATATAAAGAATATATTAAACATGCAAAGATTAATACATTCATCTTTATATGCTTAAATGATGAATCAGAATCTATGGATTATATTAAAGGTAATATAGGCGATTTTATTTGGAGATGCTTAGTACCAATTGTTGTTGTAAATATCTATTTCTATTTAACTAGATATTTTTATAATTTAGAAAATGGAGAAGTAAGATATTTATTATATGAATTTATCGTAAATATCATAGCAATCTGGACTTCTCTCAGATATGAATTTTAAATTTAATATTGATTCAAAATAATTTTCATATAGCTATCAAATTTATAATCATATATTAAAATCATATTCAATTACCATATTTGCTGTGGTCCTGCCCTCCATTTTTATGTTCGAAGCAAAAATTTTTTGCGGGCAAGACTAATGTCAAAATTCCCAAAAAAATGTTTCTAAATTCCTATTTTAGGAAGAGTTAGAATAAAAAGTCAAAAATTTGGAGGGAGGGGACTACGTCAAATTATTAGAAAAAAAAATTTGGTCTAGGGCCTTCAAAAATAATGGGGATAGAACCCTTCACATAAGGTTTTTTAATAAAAAACAATTTGATTTTTATATAATACAGTAAAATCCTTTTTTATTCACGCTTATAATGGTAAATTAGCCAAATTATATTGGAGGGAATTATTAGTTCTTAAAAATATACTGTATTCTATCTTTTTGTACCCCTGTAGGAAAATCTTTTTTTCCGAGAGGGGACAAGACGATTTTTTTTAAATTTGAAAATTTTGTTCAAGGTGGGGAATTATTAGAAGAACAAACAAAAAATTTCTAAAATACAATATTTTTTCAATATGTTTTATAAAGATCAGAAAATTACCGGAGGGGGGCACAATTAGACAATTTTTTTCGATTTCAAAAATTTTTTTCGAGGGTTAATAAAAAGATAGAATACGATAATGAAAAAAAATATATTCCAACAATTTATTTTTAGTCTAGCAATTAATATTTGGATTTCATTTTTCAAAAATTGTTAAATTTCAAAGGAGGAATTAAAAGGGTTTTACGGTATGCAAATTTTTATAGCAATGAAATTTACGTTAAAACAAACAAAAAATCTTTTGACAAACACTATTTTAATATTTTAAAAAAAATTAAAAATATGATGATAATTGAAACTATATTATTTATTATAATGTCTGCTCTTTCATATATTTTTGTTTTTGGTTTATTTGCTGTATATCCTTCTCAAGGAAAAACAATGTTTATTAGTCTTATTTGTGGAGTTGTTATTGATTTTTTATTACAGTTTATTTTTGAAATATTTATTACAATATTATGGTAAGTCCACATCTAATTCCCAAACCTTTTGAGACCTGATGAAATTTGTTGCAGAATAACTAATTCCTCCTCTCATTTTTAAATGTCCGGACAAAAAATTTTTCATTTACAATTAAATTATTAAAAAATAAGGAACAGCTAATTTCCCCCTCATTTTTTTGATATCTGATAAAATGAACTTCGGAATAACTAATTTTGGTTCTAGCTTTTTTGGGCTCATGTGGAAGGAATTATGTGGGGATTTATGGTATTTATGTGTAGAAAAAATCATGTTATAGTAATACTTTTAGATTACCGTAAGTCAGACAATAAGGTTACCTTTGATTAAAGTTGATATAAAAAAAAGAGGAACACAATTCAGAGATCTGCGAAGAAAATTTTGTAATAAAATTAAAGGAAATTTTAATAATATTTTTCTGGAGATCAAAAAAATAAAGTGATAAATGTCTGATTTATTATATTTAAATACCGTAAACTATGCCATATTACCCCCCTGTGACTAGAACTTTTTGGGGATAATAAGATGCCTAAAAAATAGGGGATTTTAGGCTGTGTTAGAATTGGAATTGAATGAAATCTAAAAAAACGAGGGGTAATAAGTGTTAGGGGGTAGTAAGGTGTAGTTTATGGTAGATTATTAAGCTATAAAATGCTTTCACCTTAATTTATTAAAAATTTATTTTAATTATTATCTTAAACCAAGAAATAAGGCCCCTCCCCAGGGGATTGAGACCTCAAAAAAGAGGGAAGGATCTCTTAAAAATTACCTAATTAGCTTATTTTTTGAAAAAATTACATTTCAAAGAGTAACTTTTGTTGGGGCTCTTATTTCGAGGTTTATAGTATAATAATTTCTCTTTTAGTTTCCTCGGACTTGATTCCCCTATCCCTCATTTTTGATAAATTCAAGAAAATTGTTACAGGTTACCCCATTCTCTTCTCACTTTTTGTAATTATATTTAAAATATTCATTTTCTTGAGGCTAAAATGCTTTCCCCATCATTTTTGCCTTTGGTAAAATGAAATATTTGAATAAATCTCCCATCTTTTAAAGTTTACTTTTCATTATTAGGGAGAAATAAAATTGAAATTATGGTGTTATAAAAAATATTAATTTTATTATAAAAATAAATACCATAAACCATAAAATAAGGGCTTCCTTCCCTCCTAGAGGAAATTAAAAATTATGAGAGGGCCTATTTCAAGACCTAAAATACTATTTTTTTTTAAAATTTCAGAGCAAAGAGGAAATTTTGATGGGAACTCTTATTTCCTGAAGGCCCTTATTTAATAGTTTACAGTAATATTTTAAATATTTAAATTAAATAACTTTCCTATTTTATTTATTATTTTCTTCATAATTAGAAATCAAATAATATTCTAAGTATATTTCTTTTTTGAATATTTAGTTATAAATACCATATTCCCAGTAAAATTCCTGAGAAATGAAAATTTGTTTTTTTTTTGCTGGGATTGATGATTAGGGTGATCCCAGTAATTATTTTCCCCTCTAAGATTTGAAAAAATTACCGAAAATTATATTACTTTGTTATTTCCCTCCCCCTAGTTATAATTTTCAAATTTTTAAAATATTATAAATTATAAAGTAAAATAAAGAAAAATTAATTTTCTTCCTTCTAAAATAAAAATTTTTGGACACAATATTTATTAATTATTTAATGGCTTCTCCCAGAGTAAAATATACTTACTTCCTAAGAGGAAAATAATTACAGGGTTTACGGTATATATTATTCTGTATACTAGTTAAAAAAAAAATTTATATAAAAAAGATTAAATTTTAAGATTTTTGGAGGGTTTATTTGAAGGCAATTTTCAAATTCGAAATGTGAAATAAAGATTAAAAAATTTAGGGTTATTTCTAGTAATAAGGTAATTTTATTTATTAATAACCATGTTTTTCTCAATAATTCAAGGAAAAGAGAATTTCATGTTGGAGAAAGATTATTCCTAAAAATCAAATTTTTAATATCCTATCCCCCTTATTTTTCCCTTATATCCTTATGTTTCTAGGTAGAAAAATAGTTTTTAATTCATTTAATTTTTTAAAAATTAGGGATACCTTGAGACAGTGGGGCAAAAATAAAGGGAAAGAAGTAAAATTTTTGTTAAAAAATATTTAATAAAATATAATAATTTTTTTTAATTTTTTGGGAAGAATATATATTAGAGACGAATTTTAATTTTTTTCCATAATCATAATGGGGAGTATTCGGAAAAGAATGGAATTTCTGTGAATATTTTAATGAGAATTATAATTTTATATTTTAATTTATATATATTATTTCTAGGGATATTGGAAATTTATTCTTCTTCATCATTCCCTGATCCATCTCCTTGTTTTTTTTCATCAT
>JAJMZN010002523.1:0-18074 GCA_023807165.1 Diplodinium dentatum
CCAATCCCCAATCCCCAATCCCCAATCCCCATCATAAATAATAAATATTATATTTTTATTAAATAAAATTTAACTTATGATGAAATTTAAAAATTTAAATAATTAATTAATTTAAAAAATAATATATTTATATCCAAAAAATTTAAATTTTTAATCTAAAACAAATGTCAGAACCAAAAAATGAAACTGATGGTCCTCCGAAAGAAGAAGGACAATCAGAGCCGAAAGAAGAACAAGCTCCTCAAGACCCACCAAAAGATTCATCTCAGCCCCCTCCTGAAAATGGAACTCCTGGAGAAGCACAACCTCAACAAGAACAGCCCAAAGCCGAAGAAAAGCCAGTAGAAGAAGAAAAAAAAGATGCCACAACTACAGAAAAAAAATCTTCGAAACCAGCTTCCCAGCAAGGTGCAAAACCTCCAACATCCCAAAATGCAAAAAGACCTGCAAGTAAATCCAAAAAAAAAGAAACTACCAAAGGAAATGCTAAACGACCTGCAAGTAAAGGCAAAAAAGGCAAAAAAGGAAAAGAAAAAGAACAAGCTGAAAAGGAAGCCGAAGAAAAAAGAAGACTTGAAGAACAAAGATTAGAAGAAGAAAGACTAAAAAAAGAAGAAGAAGAGCGTCTTAAAAAAGAAGAAGAAGAAAGACTCAAAAAAGAAGAAGAAGAGAGATTGAGACTAGAAGAAGAAAAAAAAAGACAACAAGAAGAGGAAGAGGACAAAAGAGTTCTTTATCTAGTCCAACAATTAATTGATTGCTCTTTTATTAAGGATAAAGATGATGATAGACTTTCTGAAGAAATAGTTAATAAATTATTCGATTTTTTAGATAAACCAAATTTAGTCCAACTTTATTTAAAATATAAAGATGACACTGAAACTGAATTAATATGTAGAGAAAATATTTTAGAATTATACGATCCTACAGTAAATAAAAATGCTATTGATGGAAATTTAAATCCTGGCGGTTCTAATTTCATTTCTAGAAGTGATTATGAATTTTGCTTTTTCTTAAAAAAGAAACCCTGCAGAATTTCCAAAAAGCATATGCATGAGCAAATTGTTTTTGATAAAGTTGATGGAAGTATAGATAAATATCTTTTAGACAAAATGAAAGAAAGTTTAAGCGAAAGAATATTTAATTTAAATTGGCCTGAAGGTATAAAAAATGACTTAATTTCAAACATGCACAAATTTTTAATTATTTTAAATCAAAGTTATTTCCAAGAACTAAATAAAGTTGTTTTATATATACCAAGAGAAAATGTTTCTGGATCCGAAGCAAGCAAAGACAAAGAATTAGTAGCTAGATTAGAAAGTATTATGATTGAATGGACCAATCAAATAAGAGACTTTCTAAGTAATCAAGATAATGCTTCAAATAGAGAAGATTTTGATATAAATGAAGAAATAGCTTATTTAGAAAGTAGAAATAGCAATTTAGCCGCAATTAGTGACCAATTAGAGAACAAAGAATTAACTGACATTGTTAATACACTTAGTAAGACAAGGGCTTCAAGTGAAAATTTAAAAGGGTTTAAAGATTTAAAAGATAAAATATTAGAACAAAAATATATTACTTCAGATACTCATAGATTTTTAAAAATATTAAAAAACCCTTGTGATAAAATCCGTAACCCAAAAACCGAAATTAAAGAAATTAAACCTATTCTTATAGAAATAATGAATAAAATTAGAGTTATTACAGAATTTTGTAATACATATAAAACCCCAGAAGATGTAGACAATTTACTAAAAAAAGTCTCTTTCCAATTAATTCATAAATTTACTCAAAAAATTCAAGAAAATGATAAAAATATTATGACTGAATACAATGATAAATTATATCAAAATATTTTAGATATAAATAAATGTATTAATGACTGGGTTGGCATATATAACCAATTCCAAGAAAGAATAGAAATGTTTGAAAAAAATGAAGACCTCAAAAAAAAGTGGAAAAAAGAAAAAAAGCATTCTCAAACTGTATTTTATGAACTAGAAACATTCCAAAAAAGATGTAATAATTTAGAAGAAATATGTTTATGTCAGTTACAATTTGGTAAAAATAAAAATTCGACAAATAATCCAATATGGGGAGGTACAAAAAGATTTGAAATCACGAAACAATTAAATGATATAAAAGAAAAATTTGATGATAAAATGTATATGTTATTTAAATCAGGAAATAATGTATTAAATACCAAAGTAAATAAATGGCAAGAAGAATTCAGAATTTTTTCAAAACATGTAGAAGATTTAGAAGATATGTATAAAAATACTATTAGTTCAGCTTTTAAAAGAGTAAATACTTTAGAAGAAGCAGTAAACTATGTTGAAAACTTTTATTCTTTAGCAAAATTACAAAAAATCAAAAATTATATTAAAAATGATATAGCTTTAGAAGTCATCTATATTTATACAAATGAAATTGAACAAATGAATGAAAAAAATAATCAAAAGACTTTCACCCGTATGAATATGCAAACTACAGAGGGTAGCAACACTTTATGGTCTAAATATTTATGTTTAAGAATGGAAGATTATGAAAAATTAATTGCTAAAATGAACCAAATTTTAGTTGGCAAAAATAGCAAAGAAGAATTACCATATGAAAAGAATAAAAAAATGGAAGAATTAAGAAAAGAATTAAAAACTTTAAAAAGTTCTGTAAAATCATATCTTCAAGGGGATAATCCAACAGTAAAAGATGAATTAGAAACATTAAATAAAATAGATTCAACTAAACTTATGGAAAAATTAAAACATCCATTAATTACCGAATATGTCCAATCCAATCAATTTAATCGTAGTGAAGAAATATTTTTCAAATTATACCAATGTAATTATCCTGCGGAATTAATGAAATATAGTGCCTATGTTAATTGCTATTCTCGGTTTGAAGAATTTAGTATAGCGGGAGATACCGTAAGATACATAAAAGATTTAGAAACTCAAAAAAGAAGAGTAAGAGAATTAGTAATAAATGCTTGTAGGGAATATAATCAGCTTGTATTAAGTGTAAAAAAAGAAACAGAAAAAATAATATTCCAAGAAGAATTTAATAAATTAATCAATGATAATGTAATGAGATTACAAAATAACTATTGGAACCAACAGGGTGGATTTGATAAAGTAATAAATCAAGTAAGAACGAAAGTTAAAGAAATGAGTAAAATGATAAATGAATTTAAATCACATTCAATGAAAATAAATGATATATGTGAACAAATAAGTAAAAAATTATTTTTCCATATAGAAAAAAATGCCGATATTTATAATAAAGATGACTTTATTGCTGAACAAGAAAGGGTATGTAAAGAAACGTCACAATTTATAGAAGAAAAAGCAACGGAAATTGTTGATTTATTAATGAAAAGTTATAGTTTTATTTCAAATGTTGATGAAGTTGAAGTTTTTAAAGGGTTTAAAGCATATATTGAAGAAATTAGTAAAAAAGGTTTTAATGATGCTTTAGAAAGATCTTTAACTAATTCAATTATAGCTATGCATAGATCTATGCTAGGGGAAGGAAGTAATTCCTATCTTAGTGCTTTCTTTAGAGTTGATGTTTTATTAAGTGAAGGTAAATTTAAAAAAAATAATTATAAATTTGAACCAGATGATAAAGAATTAACTACTATTATAAATAATACTATTGCAAGAATGAAAACAAATGCAGAAAATGCTCCTGAAATTTATAATTTATTTATTAAAAAAAATCCAGAATTCGAAAAGAAATTAAAAAGTACTTTCGGATATAAAAAAGCTGATAAAAATATTAATAGTTTAAATGCTATAAAAGAAGAAAATCAAGAAGCTAATCAAGAACAAGAAAAGGCCAAAAAAGGTAAAAAAGGTAAAAAAGGAGATAAAGGAAAGGCCCAAAGGGGTGTACCACAATTTTTACAAGGTCAAGAAAAAGTTGAAAAAGAAAAAGCCCGTTTCCCTAAAGCTGAAGAAGCTAAAAAAGTATTTACTAATGATTTAAAAACAAATAATTTAGATAAAACATTCCAACAAATAATTCAACCTTGGATAACAAACGAAAGACTTAAACCCTTCCAACAAATTTTACAAGAAAGTGAAAATGTAAGAAAAATTGATGGTGTATTTAAAGGTTTTCTTCAAGAAGGTAATAGTGAAAAATTAATTAGTGCTTTAAATGATTATATAATAGCTATTAATAGATTAAAAACAGATGATTTATCTAATGCAGATTCAAGAGAAATTCCCCCAACAATAGTTTCTAAATTATTTATACAATTTGATTCTACAAAAGTCAAAAATAAATTAATTGAATTATGTGAAGGAATAATTTCATTTGATTTAAAATATATAACACAAAAAACAAGGCAAGAATTAATAAATAAAGTAAATCAAGAATTTAATGAACATGAAATAAAATTCAGAAAAGAGCCCGAGACACAAGATGAATGGAAAACATTATGGGACGAATTAAAAAAAGCAGAATTAGAAAAAGATGATAGATTTAAAAAAATAACAGGGGCAAATGATGTTGTAAATATTATAATAGGTGGAAACCAAGTTAATAGACCAAATGAAGACCTATTTAAAGAAGTAGAAGAATTAGAAAAAAGAAAAGATGTATATACGGCCTTATTAGAAGATGCTAAAAAGATATTAAATGAAGCCAGAAATAAATTAAGTTCACAAGTTGCAGAGCAAGAAAAACGATTTATTGATGATGTTGATGAAATGCAAAGAAATTTCTTAGGACAAATACCCGATAAATTAGAATGTAAATTACAAGAAGAAATAGAAAAGACCTACGAGGCCCAAAAGATATTAAAAAAATATGCAGATAGATGTGATAAATTAGAACAAGAAGAAAAAAGTGTATCTAAAGGTATCAATTTATTCTGGGATATTTTCCATAAGACACCACAGTCTAATAAAACTTTATTAGATGTAAAAGATCAAATTAAAGAATTAAATAAAATATGGGATATAAAAGCAAAAATGAATGAAATTGTAAAAAGATGGAGAGAAACACAATTTTATGATTTTAATTTAGAAGAAATGGAAAAAGAAAGATTCCAAATAGAAAATAGATTAAGAAATGAATGTAAAGAATTAACTAAAAAACCAATTTATATAACTATGAAAGACCAACTTGATTTATATAATGCTTTAATTCAAGTTTTAGTTTTATTAAGAGATGATGCTATGACTAAAAACGAACAAAGCCACTGGGAAAAAGTCCAAAATACTTTAGGATTAAGTAGTCTTGAGCCCAAATCTATTGATTTTAATTTTGAAAAAATAATTGAATTAAAATTAGAAATGTATAGAGAACAAATTGAAAAAATTGTAAAATATGCAAGAGAACAACTAAAATTAGATCAAGGATTAGAAGCTATAAAAGAAGAATGGAAAGTTAAGGAATTAAAATTCGAATTTAAACATAAAGGAGAAAATAGTGATGGAGATTTCAGATTATTACCTGAAAATAAAGCCTGGGTTGATGCCTTGGAAAGCCACTTGGCTAAAATAGCAGAATACAAATCAACCCCATACTATGAAGACTTTAAAGAAAAAATAGATAATTTAGAAACTGAATTAAATAAATTCAGTGATTTATATCAATTATTAAAACAAGTCCAAGATAAAAGAAATTATTTAAAAAATATATTTTCAAAAGATATTGATGATATATATCAACAAGCTGGTAATGATATAGCTGTATATAAAACAAATAATGAAAAGTTTTTAGAAATTTGTAGCTCTTTTGATTCTAAAAAATTAGTAAAAGAATGTTTTACCCAAGATAAATTAGAAGCTGATTTAAGCGATTTATTATATAAATTTAGTGAAGTAGAAAGAAGTATGAATTCATTATTAGATACAAAAAGACAAACATTTAAAAGATTTTATTTCTTATCTAATGATGACTTATTTGAACTTATGGGTAATAGTTTTGATATGAAAGTCATCAACCCCCATTTAACTAAATTATTTACAGGGGTAGAAAGAATTAAAATCGAACAACCAAGTAAAAAAAAAGATGAAAATCCAATTATTAATTGCATATATGATAGTATGAACCATGGTGAAAAATTAAAATTAAACAGCAGTGTTATAGTTATATCAATGGTTGAAACTTGGATGAATGATTTAGAAAAAGCTATGATATCCACATTAGAAAATAATTTATCTAAAGCATATAAGAAATTTATGGAGTTCCCGAAATCTTTCGAGCTTGATTTAGATGAAAAAGTGGATAAAAATGATAAAAATCCAGAAAAACAAGAATTAATTAAATATATTATGAAAAAAAAATTCGGATTAACCGGACAAGCATTTTTAACTTTGACTAACTTCGGATGGAGAATAAAATTAGAAAAAGAATTAGTTGAAGCTTCAAAAAGTGATAAAAGAAATGTAGAATGGGATAATCAAATGAATTATTTGACAACTTGTGTAACTAAAGCTGCGGCTTATTTAGATAAAAGAAAGAAAAAAGATATTCAAAGAAAATATGTTGTTATTTTATATAATTATATTTTACTTATGAAATATTTATATGAATTAACTTCTAATTTAAAAAATGAAAATGTTCGTGGTACTGATAATTATGAATGGCAAAAATTATTAAAAATAAATTTCGTAAATAAAAAGGATATAATGAGCCAAAATATGTTCCAAAGAAATAGAAATCGTAACATTACAGAAGAAAAATATATTGTTCAAATGGAACAATTACAAAATAAAGCAAATTATGGTTATGAATATATTGGAAATAAAGAAAGACTAGTTATTACCCCAGTAACAGAACGTTGTTTCTTAAATATGATGACTGCCATGTTCTATTTCAGAGGAGGATCCCTCCAAGGTCCTGCAGGTACAGGAAAAACCGAAACAATTAAAGATTTAAGTAGAGCTATGGGAAAATATGTAATTGTATTTAACTGTTCAAATAAAAATTCATATAATACTATGGCTACTTTATTCTTAGGTGTTATAAATACTGGTGCTTGGGTATGCTTTGATGAATTTAATAGAATTGAAGTTGAAGTTTTGAGTGTTATTAGAATTCAATTGATAACTATTTTTGATGCTTTAAAATCTAAAAAGATAAGTATACCTTTTAAAGGTAATGCAGGTGTAAGAATAAATCATTCTTTAGCTATTTATATAACAATGAATCCTCAATATATTTTTAGAACTGAATTACCTGAAAATTTAAAAATATTATTTAGACCTGTTGCTTTAAAAGCCGCTGATAGACAAAGAATATGTGAAATTAAATTTTTAGCTGATGGTTCCCCCGCTCAAATTGCTAATAGTTTAGCTAAATTATTAATTGTCAGTTTAGACGTCTTAATGCAACAATTAAGTCCTCAATCTCACTATGATTTTTCATTAAGAGCAATTATGAATATTTTAAAATATGCTTCAACTTTAAAAAATGTCCAAGGACATGATGAAACATTTATTTTAAGAATGGCAATATGTGATATGTTAAAGCCAAAATTAGTTGCAAATGATGAAGAAGTTTTTGATAATGTTTTAAGTTCAGTATTTAACGATGGATTACAAGGAGATGGAAGTGATCTAAATGAACAAATTGAAAAAGCAAAACAAGAAAGACAAGAAGCTCTAAGAAATGAAGTTAAACAAATAATAGATATGAAAAAATTAACCGGGTCACCATTCTTAATAAATCAAGTTATTCAATTATATAATAATATGCAATTAAAACATGGTTTGATGTTAGTAGGAGGTACCCTTAGTGGAAAAACAACAACCTTAGAATTATTAAAAAAATTAAACGAAGTTCAAAAAGCAAAACCCCAAAAAGGAAAACAAAAAGAAAAAGAAGATGAATTCACGGATATTGAAATAAGAAGAATTTTCCCAAAATCTATAGAATTAGATGAATTATATGGCCGTATTGGTTCAGACGGACAATATCATGATGGTTTACTTCCTTTCCACTTAAAAGATATTTCTAATTCAAGATATGATGATGAAAAAACTAGAATTGTAAAATGGCTTGTATTAGATTCCCCTGTAGATACTTTATGGATAGAATCTTTAAATACTTTACTTGATGAAACAAGAATGTTGTCTTTACCTAGTGGTTTCCGTATAAATTTAAAAAGAGATATTAAAGTTGTTTTTGAAGCAGAAGAATTAACACAAGCAACCCCAGCAACAATTTCCAGAGTTGGTTTAATATTCTTTGATCAAGATAAATTAGGATGGTTCCCTATGGCAAGAAAATGGTTAGATGCTCATAAAGCAAATAAAGATTGGTATGAATATATTGCAAAATGGTTTGATAAATATGTATATGGCATTTTGGAAGAATTAGAATCAATGAATTTAGGTTATTTATGTAAAATAAGTCCAACTCAAATAATTGTTAATTTAATTAAAATATATGATGCTTTTATTCCTGAATTAAATTCAATTAATCCATATTTAAAATCAGAAGAAGAAAAAGCTATGGAAAAAAAAGGTGGTCAGACTGCAAATAAATTAGATAATATGGGACAAACCCAAGCTGAATTAAAAAATGTAAAAGATGAAAAAAACGAAGCTAAAAAAGAAGAAGAAGAGGAAGAAGAAGAAGATAATGGAGCAGAAAATACAAAATATTGGGAAATGGCCGAAAGATTATTTGTATTTGCTTTAATGTGGGCAGTTGGAGGTCCCTTAGGTGAACAAGGTAGAATAAAAGTTGATAATTTAATTAGAAAATATAGTGCTAATTTCCCAGCAAATACATTAATATTTGATTTCTTTGTTAACCCAGATAAAGATGACTGGGCTACTTGGGATGAAAAAATGATCCAAGGATGGACTCCAAATCAAAATAGTTTATACAATGAAATATTTGTTCCTACTGTTGATATAACCAGAAATAGATTAATTATTATAAACTTATTAAGAAATAATCATAATCCATTCATTTTGGGAGGAATTGCCACAGGAAAAAGTTCTATAATTAAAATGATATTTAATACTTTAGAATTAACAAAATATCAACCATTTAATGTTAATTTAAGTTATGGAATAACAAGTAAAAATTTACAAAAAACTATAGAAGTTCATTTTGAAAAAAGAAATAATAAATTATATCCCCCATCAAATAAAAAATCATTATGTTATGTAGATGATTTAAATTTACCAAAAGAAGATCAATTCGGTAGTAAAACAATAGTAGAAATGCTAAGACAATTTATGGAATTAGAAGGATGGTATTCAGTTGAAACATTAAATTATGTAAATATTAAATCAATGCTTTTATTATGCTCAACTTGTATAAGAAACACTGATGAACAAAGCAATATTAGTCAAAGATTCTTAAGTAAATTTGTTCCTATGTGTATTCAAACACCAAATGATTTAGTTAAGAAAAAAATATTTAGTACAATTTTAGCATATTATTTAAGTTCATCACAAAGTGAAGATGTTAAAAAATTAAATGAAGGATTAGCTATGGCTGCAATAGGCTTATATAATTCTGTCACAGCCTTCCAGGACTTCCAACCAACACCAAGTAAATGTTATTTCATTTTCAATATGCATGATATAACTAAAATATTTGAGGCAATAAGTAAAGTTAGTGGAAATTCAAAAACCGGAGCACAAAGCTATTTCACTAAAGAATATTTCGTAAAAATATTTACACATGAATCATTCCGTACATTTAGCGATAGATTTTTATCCCAAGAAGATAGATCTCATTTCAAAGATTTCTTATCAAGACAAATAGAAACACATTTAGGTATGTCATATAATGATACATTAATGAAAGATCAAAGAGAATGTATTTATATAGATCCAATGCCAGAAAGAGATGAAAATGGTAATTATGATAGATCAATTAAACCATTTGAAGAAATTACAGAATTTGATGAATTAAAAAAGACTGTTGTTAGTGCTGCTGAAAGTATGAGAAAATATCAAGATATGGTATTTTTCGATAATGCTATATATAATGTATTCTTTTTAAGAAGAATTATTTATAAAAGTGTTGGTGGCCATGGTATATTAATTGGACTTGGTTCATCTGGTAGAACAAGTTATGTTAAAATAGCTAGTGATTTATGTGGTTTTACTACGAATATATTTAATGGAGCAAGAGATGCTAATGAAGGTATATGGCTTGACTTTATTAAAAAAATTATAAGAGAAGCTGCAGGATTTAATAAACAAATATCTTTAGTTATTAAAGAAAGAGATCATTTCTGTCAATTAATTATAGAGCATTTACATTATTTGATTTCTATAGGTTTTGTTCCTAATCTTTATTCCCCTTCTGATTGGGAAGAAATAAAAGTTGGCTCCGCTGCTCCTGAGGTCCAAAATATGACAATGGATGCCTTCCAACAATATTTCATTAAAAATTTAAAAGATAATTTAAGAATCTTTATGACATTTTCACCATTTGGAGAAAAATTAAGAGATTATGTTAGAAAATATCCAAGTATTATTGACCATACTACATGCCTATCTTTTACTGATTGGCCTGAAGCTGCATTAAAAGAAGTCGCAAACAAAAAAATATTAATGGAGAATTTAATTGTCCAAGAAAACAAAAAGCCAGAAGTCAAAAAAGAAGAAGAAGAAAAAAAAGAAGGTGAAGAAGCAGTTGAAAATCCAAATGCTACATCTGAAGAAGAAACTAAAGAAGCCAAAATATCTATGCTATTAGGAATATCCGATATTTTCGCCCAAATTCATTTAGGGGTATCTAATAATGTTATAGAAGTTATGAAAAGAGAAATGAAAAGAGAAGCCTATTTCACTAGTCAAAATTTCATTACTTTAATTGATACATTTAATCAATTTTTAACAGAAAAAGTAAAAGCTATTAATTTAAGTATTGAAAAATATAGATCAGGTATACAAAAAATTCAAATTGGTAAACAAAAAATTGAAGAAATGAAAACTGAATTAGAAGAAAGAAGTAAAATAGAAGCTATAAAAAATAGGGAAAATCAAAAATTATTAGATGAAATTCAAGAAAAGCAAAAAAATGCTGTTGAACAAGAAAATGATGTAAAATTCCAGAGAGAAAAAAATGCTAAAAATAAGGACTTCTTCGAAAGAAATAAAAAAGAATCTGAAAAAGAAATGAATTTAGCAAGAATTCCTATGCTTGAAGCTATAAAATTAACACAAGAAAAAATTACACGTAAAAAATTATCAGAATTTAAAGCTGCAGGTGAAAGACCTAAAGAAACAAAAGAAGTATTCTATGCTTTAATGGCTATATTTAATAAACCACAAACATGGGATGCTGTAAAAACATATTTACAATCATTAGATTTCAACCTTATACAAGATGTAGAGCATTTACCTGTAACAGAAAAAGGTAACTTCCCCACTATACAAAAATATTCCCGTAACTTTGATTTAGCTGTATTAAAAAATCAATCTGAATTAATGCCAGATTTAGCCATGTATATACAAAACGTCGAAAAATACTTTAAAGCAAAATGGGTTGCTGAAGTAAAACAGAAAAACTTCATGGAAGCAAATAAAAAAGTATTAGAAAGTATGAAAAATTTAGAAAAATTAGAAAAACAATTAGAAGATATTAAAAATGAAATTGCTAATTTACAAAGACAATTAAATGAAGGAAAAGAAAATTTAGCAAGAATTAAATCTGAGAGTGAATCTATTAAAGCTAAATTAGGTAGAGCAAGTTCTTTGGCAAGTGCATTTGCTAAAGAAGAAGAAAGATGGAGTTCTTCACTTAAAAAAAATCAAGACTTATTAAAGAATGTTTTAGGTGATATTATTTTGGCATCAGCATATTTAACATATTTAGGTGTATTCCCAGAAAAATATAGAACTTTATTAAAAAATGAATGGGCCGATTTATTAAAGAAAAAAGGTATACAATTTAATCCTAAATTTGATTTCCTTAATTTCATTTCAAACCAAAATGAAATTCAAAACTGGAAAATATTTGGTTTACCCGATGATGTAACAATGGTAGAAAATGCCGTCATAATGAAATATTCATTAAGACCTTCATTAATTATTGATCCACAAGATCAAGCTATTGACTGGATTAAAAATATGTTATCTGATACAGAAAATACTACAACTGAAAATGAAGAAGAGGCTAGCCCATCCCAAAATTCCCCATCTCCAGCTTCAAATACCCAAGGTTCTAAAAAGAGAGCAATTAATAATAGTTTAGCTGATAGAAAATATTATGAAGTAACTACTCAAATGAATGCTTATTTAGCTAATATGACCCAAGCAATGAGAGCTAATAAAACTGTTATTATTAATAATGTTGGAGAATTTTTACCACCTGAATTAGAAGAATTTTTGAAAACTTTCGATAAAAATAAATATCAATTATATTTAAGAACAAAAGTACCCAATCCTAAATTTTCTCCAGAGGTTTCAACATCAGTTAACATTATCAACTTCTTAGTAAATGATAAAGGTTTAGAAGAGCAAATTTTAAGTGCTGTAGTTAGAATAGAAAGAGAAGAAGCTGAAAATAATATTAGAAACAATATCAAAAAAATGTTTGAATTGCAAAAGAGTTTAGATAAAAATGAAGAAAATACTTTAATGAAATTAAACAATGCAGGAGATAACTATTTAGATGATGACTTACTTATCAAAGAATTAGAAGGTTCTACCAAAAATTCAACTGCAAATCAAAAATTAATTGCCGAAACATCCCAAGATATTGAAAAAATTAATGCATCAAGAGAAGAATATCGTCCTTTAGCCAGAAAAGTTTCCAAATATTTCTTCGTTTTATATTTAATGAATAGTGTTAATAACATGTATGAATTTAGTCTTAAACATTATATAACATTATTTGAAAAAAGTGTAAAATTATCAACAGACCCAAGAAATGGTGGAGGGGATAGTAGTGAAGACCGTATAAAAAGTATAGAAAAAGTACATTTAGAAAGAGTTATAAGTTATGCAAATCAATGCTTATTTGAAAAAGATAAATTATTATTTGCATTCCAATTATGTTTAGAAACAATATTTACAAATGATGAAGAACAAAAGAAAGAATTAGAAAAAAAAGGTTTAGGAAAATATATTATGCAACAAAAAAAAGATGAAATGGATGAAGATAATCCACAACCAAAAAAACCAACAGGAGGTATGCAAGTATATGATTTCTTTAACATTCAAGAATTTTCAATGTTATTAAGTAATGATTATGGCCATGTAGATGATAAAATGGTAAAACCATCATGGATAAATGATCAAAATGCTTGGAGTTTCTTAGTATCTTTAGAAAAAATACCAGATTTGAAAGGTATTGTTGCAAGTATTAGTCATAATAGTTCTGATTGGCATAAATGGTATCAAAATAAAGAAATTGAAGAATTACCAGTTGAATGGGAAACAAAATGTAAAGGTACTACTAATATCAGAAAATTATTATTTATTAAAGCTTTAAGGCCTGATAAAATTGCAAATGGTATAAGAGATTTCATTGAAAATAATTTAGAAGTTGATTTAAAACAACAAGGACCTAATCTAAAAGAAATTATACAAAAAGAAATAAATCCAGATATCCCCCTTCTTATTGTACATGGAGGTGGAGTTGAACCTTCTGATAATATCTTACAGTTATGGGATGAATTAAAAGAAAAGGAAGAAAAAGAAAAAGAAAAAATATTAGATGAAGATGATGAAGAAAATAGAGAAAGAGAAAAAGAACGTAAAAAGAAAGAAAAAGAGAAAGAAAAAGAAAAAGAGAAAAAAGGTAAGAAAGATGATGAAGAAGAAATAAAACCAAGATGTGTAGTAACAACATTAAATCAAGATCAATGGCCATTAACCCACGGATTGTTATTAGATATGGCAAAAGTCGGTGGATGGGTATATGTCACAAACACACATTTAACCTTACAAGGTATATCTCAATTTGAAAAGACTTTAGATGATATTAAAGCTTCTCGTCCTCATCCAAATTTCAGAATTATTATTTCAACAAATCCACATCCAAATTATCCTATAAGTTTATTGCAAAGATGTAATAAAATAACATTTGAATTGCCTCATGGTATAGGAAATAATATGGCAATGTTATTTGATGATTTAAGTAAAGAAGCTGCAATGGAAACTACCGGAACAATTAATAAATATGATAAAGCTGATAATAAAGCTTCAGCCTTTAGTAAAATGGTATATTCTTTGGCAATGTTCCATAGTACTTTATTAGAAAGAAGAAAATATAAAGGATATGGTTGGACAAAAGAATATGATTTTAATAATTCTGACTTCAAAATTTGTTTAGATATTCTTAGAACTTATAGTAGAAAATTCGTTACCCCACAAGAATTCCCTTGGAAAGCCATTCAAGAATTAATTTGTATAAATTATGGTAGTCGTTTCACTAATAACAAAGATTCAGAATTATTACAAACATATGCTGAACATTTCTTTAATCCTAATTTAATTATTGATAAAAATTATAATTTAAGTTCATCACCTGATTTCCCTTATCCTCTTTTAGATGATTCATTATTTGAAAAATTCAAAAATACAACAAGTAGTGAAAATACAAATGCTAATAGAAGTGACTTTTATTTAAGAATGTGTTTCTTCAAAGAAGAAGCAGCAAAATTAAGACCAGAGCAACCCGAAGTCTTTGGTTTACATTTCAATGCAGAAATTAGCAGTCAAATACAAGATAATTTAGAACTTTTAGATAGTATAAGAATATTAAATCATGATTTAGTTGCATCAGCTGAGGCCAAAAGTACTGATGAGATAGTTTTAAATAAAATTAAATTTGCAAGAGAAAAATTACCAAAACCATTAGAAAGTGATAAAAAGAAATTCGAAATGTTAATTCCCGATGATAATGGAGGTTCATCCGGGGGAGATAAATCTAAAAGTTATAATCCTATTAACATCTTATTATATCAAGAAGCTGTAAAATATAATAAATTATTAGATTTAATAAATAATGATTTGATTAACTTTGAAAAAGCTCTTTTAGGTCATATTACATTAACTCCACAAATTCAAACTTCTATACATTCTATAAGTGAAGATAAAATACCTGTAGATTGGTTATGTTACTATTTAAGTACTAAATCATTTATTCATTTCATTGAAGATTTAAATAAAAGATTTGACTTTTTCAGAATGTGGATTGGAAATGGATTATATACACCTACTTATTATTTAGGATATTTCACAAATCCAAACAGTTTTATTACTGCTATAAAACAAAGATTCTCTTTATTAAATAAAGTAGCATTTAATAATATAACTTTACAATTTAAAGTATGTAATGATAATGAAGATAAAGCTATGAAAAATACAAATGGATATGTTATTCAAGGAATTGAAATTGAAGGTGGTTATTGGGATAAGAAGAATATGGGTATAAGAGAAGAAATGGTACAAGAATTAACTAATGAATTACCTAATATTATAATTACTCCTACTGCTAGTGAAGATAGATTACCCAATTTCGGAACTAATGCTCTACTTGGTGAGGCTGTTGTTGAGGTTACTAGAAACTTCCCATTGTATTATATACCTATAAGAGGAGACTATCTTGGAAGAAGTAGTTATATTATGGATATTACTTTGAATATTGTTAGAGAAAAAGATAAAGAAGGAATGGAAAAATCTAGAGAAGAAATACTATCTTATTGGATTAAGAAAGGTACTTGCTTATTACTTAGTAAAAGTGATTAATTAATTAAATAAATAATTAGACATATTTTTATTATATAATAAGTCACTCATCTAAAACTTCCTGTTTTTAAAAGTAATATTCCAGGAGATAGAGTTTTTTCAAATGATACTCGTTTTATTTCAAATACTAAAGCATTCTATGATGATTTAAATTTAAAATTAGATTTTAATGAAAAAAGATTAGAACAAATTTGTATGAAATCTATTGATAGAATAAATCAACATCCAGTTTAAGCTCCAAAATTATTAATATTAATAATATATTAAAAAAATTAAACTTTTTATTTTTAATTACCGCATTCTATTTTTTTGTGCCACCTGTCTAATTGTCCCCCTCCATGGAAAAAAATTTCAAAGTCGAAAAAAAAACGTCTAATTGGCCAACCATCAGAAATTTTTCCGAGTTCTATAAGGTATATTGAAAAAGCATTGTTTTTTAGGTGTTTTTTGTTTTCTAATTGTTCTACCGTCTCGAAAACAATTTTCAAATTTCAAAAAAATTGTCTAATTGACCACCCCTCTGAAAAAAATCGATTTTCCTGCAGGTGGTACTAAAAGATAATAGAATACAGTATTTTAATTATATTAAATCTTTGAAAAAAGATATTTTCAAAAAAAAATATAAGTTATATTATAAATAATTTATATTTTTTTGTTTTTAATTTAATTTAAATTTATATTTTAAAGAATTAATTTCTTTTAAGAAAAATAACAAAAATAAATAAAAAAAGAAAAAAATGAAAAATGATGCCCAAAAAGAAAATACATCAACAGAAGAAAATGAAGAATTAAGGCAAGCTTTTGATTTATTTGATGTAAAAGAAAATGGTAAAATTGACCCAAGTGAAATAAAAGAAACAATGAAACAATTAGGATTTGATACCAAAAATCCAACAATTTATAAAATAATTGAAGATTTGGATACTCCAGAATCAAAACAAAATGGAGGAATATCATTTTCAGAATTTTCTGAATCAATGAATAAAAGATTAGGTGATAAAGAATCAAAAGAAGGGGCTAGAAGAATTTTTGATTTATTTGTAGATGATCCAAAGGCTGAATATATACCTTTAGAAACATTAAAAAAAATAGCAAAAGAATTGGGAGATAAAACTCCAGATGATGAATTAAAAGATATGATTGAATGTGCTTCTAAAAATAATGGACAGTTATCTTTTGATGATTTTTATTATATAATATCGAAGACATAAATATAATATAATAATTTTTTTATTTTATTATTTAATATTCTTGAATTTAATTAGAGAGAAAGAGAAATTAATAAGTTAGTATATTCATTTGAAAAATTAATAAATATGAAATTAAAATCCCCTAAATAAATGAATAAACCCCTCCTCACCGCCAGAACAAGGCATAATTTTGAGGGGGAAGAATATTCTTCTAGTTTCATTTTATATAAAATATAATCTATATATGAAATATATTCCAAAAATTAATATCATTGGTGTGAAATTTTGTTAAAATTTTGGGGGAATTATTATATAAGTTTCACTGGGAGACAACCCAAAAATGTTGAGGGAGGATTATTAAATGGGGGTTTATTCATTCATTTATGGTATTCAATTTTTAATTGAAATATTATAAAAAATAAATTTGAATAAAAAAAAATGAAAAATAATTAACAATTTTAAAAATATTATATATACAATATAAAGAAAAAAGCATTTAAATTGTTTATTTTAATAATCATTTTTATAAAAAATAATTTTTTAATTTTGTATATTTTTTCATTAATATTCAAAGGCTTTTCTTTTTTTTAATTCATCCTTGGCAAAATACTTTTTTGATTTATCCATTAGGGAAATAAGTTGGATTAAATATTTAAATATTAGTATATTTTTAAAATAATAATAATTGCTTTAGTGGAACAGTCAATAGCGCAATACTTTCATAGCCTGAAGTTAATGAGTTCAAGCCTCACCGAAAGTACTATTATTTTATAATAATTCATTTTATTCCATTATCATTAAATACACCAATACATTATGAATTATTCAATTCTATTTTTTATTTATATTTCTAAATGAAATAAATAGAGTTATTATTAATTTAGAAAAAATCAATATTTTTAACTTTAAAAATAAATCAATTTTTTTTAATATATTAAGTTTTTAATTTTTTATTAATTTATCGTAAAACCCTTTTTAATTCCCCCCCACGAAAGAAAATTGGACCAATTTCATGGGGGGGAATTATTAATTCCGATGTCATTTTTCAAAAATCCTCAAAATTTAAGGGGAGGGGGAATTATTAGTTCCGAAAATTACAATAAAATTAGAATAGATTAGAATAAAAAAGAGGATTTTCAAAAACATTTTTCGAGGGGGGGGGGAATTATTAATTCGGATGTCATTTTTC
>JAJMZN010002524.1:0-15359 GCA_023807165.1 Diplodinium dentatum
AATCCCCAATCCCCAATCCCCAATACCCAATCCCCAATCCCCATTTAATTTTATAAAATATAAATTTAATATTTTATAATTATAATTTTTATTAAAATTAATAATTATTTTCTTTTTTATTTTATATTTAATATTTAATCATATATAAATGTTAAATTTTAACAAACAATAACACATTTATTATATAAAAATAAATTTAATAATTTTAATTATTTAACTATCCAAAAAATAATTTAGTCTTAACAAGTATCTCTACAAATTAAATCACTACAAAGTGATTTTCCATGTCCGCAAGCTACAGTATGTGGGCAATTTTCTGGAGCAGTTGCACAAGAATTATCAGTACATAAATAAGGTGTTTCTTCTGGGCAAGTTTTAAGTTTAGAACAATATATTTCGTTAACAACACAAGTACCATCAGGGCAAACAAAATGTTTAGGATCAGAACAAGTTATAGTAGTAGGGCAATTTTTTTGATCATCGACACAAGATTGATCAGGACATCTTATTTGAGTATTTCCACATTGTGGATAATCATTATAACATTGGTCTACACTATCTTTACATGTTAAATCTACACATAAAACTTTTCCTATAGGACATACTCTTTGATTTGGCTGTAAATTTTTTTTGGTTCTACAAATTCCATCATTACATATTATTCTATAACTAGGATATTTTCTTTTACAATCTATTGGTAAATAATATGGACATAAATATAGTTTATCTTTTGGTATTGAAGTATTCATATATGAGCATTTAGTCCATATATCAGATTCATCATATTCGCATTTTGTCATTGAATCTACACATACTTTTGAATCATTTTTACATTTAAATGGTTTTTCTTCTCTTTCATTTGGATCTTCGCATCTATTTTCTGGTGGAATACATTCTCTTAAATCATCTACACATTCTTTACTATTAGGACATGTATAAGCTTTGTCGCAACTTCTACCGGTTAAATTAAATTGTAATTCATCATATTTATTTCCATCTAAATAGGTATAAATTGAATATCCGCCTAAAAGTGGTGGTATAAATGATATTTCATAAGTACCATCTCCTTTATCATCAATTTTAGAATCGATATCTATTTTATTTTCAGATTCTTCAATATATAAGAATACTTCTGAAGTAAATTTGGCTCCACCTTTAGTTACTTCATTACCATATTTATCTCTACATTTAATTGTATATTTATAAACTGTAGAAACATCAATATCATCTTCTTCTGGATAATCTACTTCTGGATATTCTTCATTACATTCACCTGAAACATAATTAATGACATGTGGGCCTTTATCTGTATTTGGAGTAATATCATGATTTTTATATTGATAAGAAAATGTAAATGTACCTGTTTTTGTATTTTTAAATATACAACTTAAAGCACCACTACCTCCATTTAATTTAACTATATCATTATCTTCATATTTTGGAGATACAGATATGTCAAATGAATTTGATGGTAATGATTCATGATCTATTATATTATTATATTGATCATATGCTTGTACCATGAAATAAATAAGTTCTCCTGCAGGAATATTTTGATCGTTATATGGTTTAGCATCCATATTTATATAATATACAACAAATTTATCTTCAGCAATATCTCCTGAAATAACTGTTTGTTCATATGAAGCAATTTCTTCTCCATTAGCTTTTACAACAATTAAATAATTTCCAGTTGTCGTATAATAATTTGATTGATTTATCTCTATCTTATAAATATATTCACAAGTTGTTCCATATGCTCTTTTGAAATAGTATTCTTTTTTTTCAGTTGTTGATTTTCCTAATGGACCTTGTACTGTGACAATAAATGCAGATGATACATCTTCATCAATATAACATTGAGAATTTTTATCATAAGTTATAATATTTAAATCTAAAAGCTCTCCTGCTTTCATTTCCTTAACATTTCTTGAATTTATTACGGTTTTTTTATAATCTATATCATATATAAACTGGGATTTTTCAGTATCCTTGAATAATTCAATTCTATTATCTTTATCTATTTTATAATATAATTGTATACTTATAAATTTTTGGGTAGAAGGAATATATAAAGTAGCTATAAATTCTTGATTTTTAGAATCATATTGAATATTTGAATCTATTGCAGAATCATCATTTTCAAAAGATAAATAATCTATAATTCCATCTGGTCCAAGTACATTACCAAATTCATCATATAATTTGAATTTTATTTCTGGTTCATCTCCGTCATTTATTTTTGGCTCTAATCCTTTTGTAATGACAGTTTTTTCCTTACTAGGGAGGCCATAATCATTAATTAATAATACTTCAAATGTTGTTGATTCACCCTTTGAATCAAATAATTCTATTAAATTATATACTCCATCTTTTCTTTCTTTAGTTTTAGATGAATAATATTGTATACCATAAATTCCTGTATCTTGCTTAAATACAGAACATTTGAAAGTGGTGTCTTCTTTAGTTAATTTTGAACAATCAATATTACTAGGGTTAAATTCTCCATTATATATAAGTCCATATTCTGTTCTTAAAGTTAAATTAACTACAAATGTTGTTCCAGCTTTAAATTCTGCTACTTTTGTACTTACTTCACATTTATCTAAAATATAATCTCCATTTCCATATTGATCCTCATCTTCCTTTTTTCCAAAATGATTAACTTTTATATCAGATGTATTATATTTATTAGTATTTTTATCTTTAATAGTAAAGGTAAAATCATAAGCTTCATCACTTGTTCTTGTTACTAAATGTTCTAAAATCTTTTTCTTATTAGAATCGGACAAATCAAGATATAATTCACCATTATTATATGTCCAATATAAGTTTTCCTCCATATGATTTCCATGTAAATAACTATTTTCTACTTGAATTCCTTTATTATCATTAATAATATTGGAATGCTTATCTCTAAATACTAAATGTAAATTCAAAGGAGAATTAATTGAAGAATATGCTTTACTATCCTTATTATATATAGTATATTGTCCATTTTTATCTCTTGCATAAATTAAAGTATTCTCTGGGTCGCATCCTGCTGGATTTACTATTAATTTATCACATTTAATTTTTCTTCCATTGTAATTAATATTAAATTGATATTTTCCAACTTTATCTAATTTTGCAGAATAATTAAATGATTCTTCAGTATTTTTATCTACTTCTATTATTTGATAATTATTGGAAATTATATATGCATCAAATTTGGACAAAATATCAGTATCATCTTCACTTAAAATAACATCATTATTATATTTATCTTTTGGAGTAATAGTTACAGAAGCTGTTTCTCCAGCAGGAATTGGAGATTTATCAATTTTTGCTAATGTTTTTTCTGGACAAATTTCTCCTGCTTCGACATTAATTTTATATGTACCATTAAATAAGTCTTCTTTATTATTAGATCTAGAAGATATTATATATTCTCCAGTTAAAGTTAATTCATACACATAATTTTGTTCTCCATTTGCTAAATTTGTATAACTAGATTTATATTGGAATTCATTATTATTTCTATGTTTTACAATTAATTTAGTATCATCTGGACTAATTAAGACTTTATTATTAAAGAAATCTTTTCCAGTAATTGAAAATATTAATTCTTCATCAGCTTTTATTGAACTTAATACATTATCATTATTTGCACCATTAATTTTAGCTGAAACTAAATCCCCCGGATGTATAATTAATTCTAGATTCAAAACATTTTCTGAATTTATTAATACTTTTAAGCTTCGATCTCTTTCATTAGGGAATATATTTGATTTTTCAGAAGTGACAAGTACTAATATTGTTGAAGAATGGTTATTAAAAATATCAAATGTAACACCACTATTTTCTCCAGTTATTATATTTATTTTTCCATCAAAATATTTACTATATCTTGCATTTTTAGAATTTCTTAATTCAAAATTGAAATATCCATATTTTCCAGCAGTAAATTCCAAATTACTATCTAATAATTTAGTATTTCCTGGAACAACATCATCTGTTTCAAAATCAGTTTTTCCAGCAACATTTACAGTATATTTCACATTCTCATCATCTCCATTATAAATAATTAATTCCTTTTCACCTTTTATTTTTCCGAAATCTTCACTATCCAAATGGAATTCTAAAAATTCTTCATTAGAATTATTTAAACTTAGTTCACTTTCACCAATTTTAACTCTTAAATCTAAATTGTCGGTAGATACTTTATTTCCATATTCATCTTTAGGATATATTTTAATGAATAAATCTTCTTCATAATTATATAAAACATCATTGTATTTATGTAACATGGTATAAGATTTTGATAATGAATTAAATTTATATACATCACTATGAGCTAAATTAAATACTGAAGAATTAACTTTTATATGACAATTTGAACATTTGATTATAGTTGAAGTTTTTTTATGAATTCCTCTAAATTCATTAAATCCACCTTTAGTAACTGTTTTATTATATCTAATTATGTTTTTATTATCTTCTGGTATTTCTGGCTCATCTTCAATTACTTCGAATTTGCTATATTTTGAATTTTCCATATATCTATGATATAAATCAAATATTTTATTATCTTCTGGTTTTAAATCAACTTTATTTCCATATAAATCAAATACATTAATATCTATATCTATTTCATCTCCAGCCTTTGCACTTTCTTTAATTTCCAAATAAGAATTTTCGGGAGAAATATCACCTGGTAAAGTATTAATAATAATTGGAGTATCTAAATAAATGGAATCAATTGAATATTCACCACTTTTAGTTGGAACGAAATATAAATTAAATGAATTATCATCATTTAGGTTGGTATTATATTCAAATGTTTCATCATTTTCATTTTTAATTAGTGCACCGAAATTGCCGTCTTCTAAAATAGCTTGATTTCCATATGAGTCAAGGCATTTTATTGTAAGATTAAAAAGTTCTCCAGATTTTGCATTAAGTGAAGAATCTTCACTTTTTTGGCATTTATTTACTTTATTAGGAATTATAGTTAAATTAAATTGTTCACTTTTTCCAATAGGAATTACAGTTACATGGCAGGTAATTGGTCCTTCAGTAGTATATATAGATGAAATTAGAATATTATATGTTCCAAATAATTGTCCTGGTAAAGTTTTTGAATACAAATCTAATTGTTTATCAGTTGTACAAGATACACCTATTTCTTCATCATTATCAAAGAAATATCCCATTGGTTTACCTTTTTCAGTATACAATGACAAAGAAATTAATCCTTGTTCTCCTGCTTTTAATATTAAATCATCTGTATCCATTACAAATGTTATTGGTTCTTCTTCTTTATTTTCTTCTTGTGGTTCATCTATAAAACTAATATTAATTTCTTTTGTTTGACCCTTTAATGTAAGTGTTAATTTACAATTATTATCTGTTTTTATTTTGAAATAATCATTAATTTCTACAATATATAATCTTAAATCTTTATTATATATAATATTATCTGATAATTGTTTTTCTCCATTTATTAATTTGAATTCTACATTATTAACAATACTTGATATATTAATTTTATTTCCAAAGTTATCATATAATTCTAAATCAATAATAGGTAAAGTACTTAAAGATATTTCTAATTCATCATAAATTTTATATTCTTTTCCATTATATATTAATTTTGAATTATTTATATCGGGTTCACCACTAACAACATTAATTACATTGTTATTTAATATTATTTCCTCATCATTATAATAAGCTTTAACGACTTTTGTTTTGGTTTCTGTATTTTCAATAGTATATTCAATTACTTTTTCCTTATCATTATATGTAGGTTCAATTCCTTCATCAATTAAATTTCCATCTAAATCATAAATTTTAACTTTATAATTCTTTTTTATACTTTCTATTACATCTTTGTCTTCTATTTTATTTCCGTTTTCATCTTTTGGTTCAATAATAAATGTTCTATTAGTTCCGGCAGTAGTATCTCCTTTTTTATCATCCAAATATCCGACACTATATTTACTTGGGTCCCCTGCTTCTATTTTCATTGTATATTTATCCCTTAAATAAATTGAAGATAAATAAAGATTGCCAGTTTTTTCTGATAGAATGCTTAATTCAACAAAGTACAAAGCTGGATTTAATTCACTTTTTAAAGTTATTTTATATCCGGATTCATGTTTTAAATTAAATAAATAACTTAAAGATTCTTCTGAATATATTTTATTATTAAAAATGCTATCTTTTATTATATTTCCATAACTATCATATGGAATTAAATTGATTTTTTTAGAAATTCCTGCTTTTCCAGTTAATGTTTTTTGATCTTTATCATCAAAACTAGATTCATCTATTATAAAATGATCCAAATCTCCGGCTGAAACAATTATTTGGACTTCTGTGTCTATTTTTTTACTATCATATTTCATTTTAATTGTACATTTTATTGAATAATCACATACATCTTCTGACTTTACTTCTACTATAATTTGGCCTTTTTTATTTCCTAATTTTGATGTAATTTCTAAATTTGGATCCTTTTCAAATGTTAATTTTGCCGCTGAAAGGGCTTCATTATATCTTAAATTATCGTTATCTCTCAATTCAACAATAAATGTATCTGAAATTCCGGCTTTTAAATATAAAATATTAGGAGAAACAAATGTTTTTGATATATTATAATTATCTACTTTACTTTGATCATCACCATAATCTACAATTGTTAAATAATAATTGTATTCAGTATTATTATTGCCTACTTTAAGGGTGTATTTTCCTTTATTCAATTCATATTCATCATTTAATATCCATAATATTTTATTTTTATCAATCCATCTTTTTATTAATTCTTTTTCATTATTATTTGAATCAGTAATATTAGCATAAATTGTATTATTATCTTCTATTTCATTTGAAGGTAAGCCTTGTTCAGTCATAAAATCAAATTCAAATGCTGGTCTTTGTAACCCTTTATATAAATTATAATTATTATCTTTTTTCATAATTATTATTTTTTCTCCAATCATTTTAAGTTGAGAAGAAGAAAAATCATATCCATAATCAACAACCTCAAAAATACAATTAGGACATGTTATTTCTTCACCATAAATTAATCCAGTTAAGTTATATTTTCCTTTTGTATTTATAGGATCACTAATAAATAAATTTTGGTCATTATAATTATATTTTATTTCATCATCTCCATTTGAGGCAGAAACTGTTACATTTTTTATTTCTCTTTCAAATGAATATGGATCTGAATTAATATCATTTTTAAATCTATCAACTAATTTTATTTCTGCTTTTGATTCTTCATTTAAATTTATTTTATTAGAAGTTATTAATTTTAATGAAGAAAGAGATACATCAGCTTTTCCTGGATGTTTTTTATATGTTATATCTTTTTTTAAACTAGAATAGGTTGCTATTAATTTTATCTTATATTCTCCTGATTTAATATTTGTTTCTATTATATAATAATTATTATTTCTTTTTTCTAATTTTATATCTTTAGAAGTGCTAATACCATTTATCTCTAAAGAATATTCTAAACCAAAATTATCTCCAGTTAAATCATAATTGATTGGGTTGTGATAATAATCATATATTTTAAATCCTAATATAATTTCATCTTCAACACTGCAATCCTCTTCAATAGGTTCAATTATTTCTAAATAATGAGCTTCTGGAATTGGATCAACTTTAACTGTAAAAGAATTTTCATTATTTTTTAAATTTTGATCATTTATTGTACCAATAATTTTAAATGTGCCGGCTTGATTAGATCTGAATTTTACATTATAAATACCATCTATACTACTTTTTCCAATATCAATTGCACAATTATTTTCTTTTTTACAATCGCTATTTTCTACATCAAAAGTAATATTATATTCATTTTCATCTAAGAAATAATTATGTATATGCTCTTCATCAGCTTTTAAAATTAATTCGGCCATTTTTTCTGAAGTACCAGCTTTTATAGAATTTTCATTTGTTATTTTTACTATAGATTCACTAATTTCTAAACCTTTCCTACAAGCTATATACCCATTAAGATCATCTAAGAAATATAGACCTCTTAAATCTTGAGTTATTCCATAATCTAAAATTATTTTATATTCAAGCGAACTTCTTTTCATTTCATTTTGAGAATCATCTAATTTTACTAAAATATATTTATCATTATTATATTTATGGAAAGAAAGTTGTTTTTTATAGCCACTGTGCTCATCATAAATAGTACCATTTATGCTATTTGGGTCAAAATATGTATAAGGTTGTTCTATTTCAGAATACCTAGTTTTGCCATCAGTATCAACGAAATCAATTAATAAGAAATTATCAGTATCTTCATTATCTTCATGATAATTAAAAATAGTACTTCCGACATCTTTTATATTAACCCATTTTTCTATATCAAAAACATAGAAATAGCATCCATCTAAAGTTTGAGGCTCAGGGGAAACATAAAAAACATTTTCATTAGAATTAATTATTTCCATTTTTGTTATACCATATTTAGTTTCAAATTTATATGTGCCGGCATATTTTGTTTTATATTTATAATAACATTTATTACCTTCACAATTTCCTTCAATTATTTGAGGTGTTTCCTCATTTCGATATAAATTTGTTTCAATTATTAGATTTTTTTTGGCAATAGCTTCTGGAATATCAATTTTGTCATTTCCGTCTGTAAATTCACAAATAAATGTAATTTCTTTGTCTCTATCATATGGTGTTTTAGTATAATTTTCTATTTTACAGGTTGCTTTATTTGGAATTAAATTTTTTACAGTGAAAAATATAGTTTTATCAAAATAATTTGAATTTATTGAATAATTTCCCTTTATAGTTATTGGAACACCTATTTGATATATACAATCTTTTCCATCGACTTTTTTTAAAGTTAATTCATATTTAGATTCATCTCTTAATTCTTTTTGCATTGTTGGAATATCTTTTATTTCTGCTGTATAACCATAATCATCAATTGGTGTAACATAAAAATATAAATATTTATTATTTTCAAATTCAGATAAATCAAAATCTCCATCTAAAGTACCATAATTAAGAACTCTATTATCTCCAACAATAACATAGCTTGGCTCTTTTTCTGGTTTTTCCCCATAAGCATAATTTAAAAGAGAAATTTTAGTACTTTGAACAGTTATTTTAAATATAAAATCATCATAATCAGTTCTATAAATTAAAGTATATGTCTTATATTTTTCTTCGGTATTATAGGTAAAAGTATATACATTATCTTTATGGTTGTCCATTAGTGGAATTTCTTTATCATCAACAATAATAGTACCAGGTCCCATTAAATCACTTTCTCTAGGAGTACTATATTCAACTCTAAGAGTCAAAGGTTTCAAAGGTGGGGCAATTATAGTTTGATTTTGATATATTGTATCAGTTCCATAAGATAAAGAAACAATAGGGGTTATTTTTTCTCCTCCATTTATACAATAAAAAGTATATAAAATATCATTGAAATAATGGCCATAATGATCAGTTGCTGTAATACCTAAATATCCCCTTCCTCTTTCTAAATAGTCTGTTAGATAAACTTGATCATAAGTAAATAACAAATTATCATCATAGTTATAATCATTTTTATATAATTTTATTGAATGCTCAGCTGCAGAATATATTATATGAACGAATAAATATCTATTTTGTTCGAGCATATTATAACTATGTGGTATTGGATTTGAAGTATCGCATGGCTTATCTAAACAATTTAATATAAGTATTTGTTTATCTCGATTTCTGAAAATAATAACAATTGATCTATCTAATCCTTCAACTAAAAAATATTCACCATAATATTGAAGTCTATATTTATCTGCTTTATGTGGCCCTAATACAACTGCTATTCCAAAATTATAATCATAGTCCCAATAGTTTTCTCCGCCTGAATCAAGTTCATAAGGAATATTTCTTAATCCCATATGAAAATCCCTTTTAAAATCAATTTCCTTTCTAATATTTCCATAACTATTTCTCCAAGGTTTATAAGGTGGATCATTATAATGTTTCTTAAGGAAATTATGATAACCATAGATATTTCTACCTTTTCCACCGTATTGTTGGAAATTCTCCTCTGTTAAATAAAACCCTTCCATCCTAGGATCACAACAAAGATCATAATCTTCATCATCACAATTCATAGGAATTAATACTAAAACTAATCCAAATAAAAAAAGAATGCTTCTTGTGTGAAATAAATATTTTTTTCCAAGCATTTTAGTTTTTAATTAAAATGAATGAATTTTAAGATATTAAATATTAAACTTTAAAAAAAGAAGTAGGAAAAAAAGAAGATCCTGTTTCAGGTGGAGAAAAACAAAGATTAGCAATTGCCAGGGCATTTTTAAAAAATCCTGTAATTTTATTACTTGATGAGGCTACTTCTGCTCTTGATAAAGATAGTGAATTAGAAGTACAAAAATCTTTGGATAAATTAGCTGCAAATAGAACATCAATTGCAATAGCTCATAGATTAAGTACAATTGAAAAATGTGATAAAATTTTTGTTCTTGAAAATGGAAGATTAGTTGAACAAGGTACTCATCAAGAATTAATGGCACTGAAAAATAAATATTATACTTTACATAAATATTCTGATACATCCTAAAACAATCAAAATGGTATATATAAGTATATATAAGAGATATTATACATTTAAATTATTAGGCACTATTAATATTATATATTATTACTTAATATCAATTTATCATAGACATATATTTATTTTTTAAATATATTAAATCAGCCAAAATAATTGCAAATTTTTTTATTGAATAAAATTATTTTTAAATCAATTTATTAATTTTGAACAATAAATATTATTAAAATATAGATTAATTGAAATTGAAAATTAATTAATATATAGCTAAACTTTCCAAAATATAAGCAATTTCATAAAATATTTTTTTAAATATGATTTAATTTTGAATAAAGATAATCTATTACTAAATTTCATGAATTAATTATAGGGACCTTTAATTAAAATAAATTGCTTTTATTATATATTATAAAAAAAATAAATGCGCAGAAAATAAATTTAAGATAATTTTATTATATTTATAGAAATTATCAATAAAAATTTTTAAAAACTTTTCAACAATTAATATAATTATATAGATATTCTTCCTTATTGATAATAAGGAAATTTTTGTATTTAATTATATTAATTCATTTTTATAACAGATAATTTTTTCATAAATCAAAATAACCTCAGTTTTACCCAAATAATTAAGAATAAATACATTAATTATTTAAAAAAATAATTGATTAAGCATTTAAAAATTTCTATATAAAACGTAAACGTCACTCTAAGCCCCCCCTTGGCGAGCATTTTTTTTGAAATTTTGAGGGAAGGGGGAATTAAGGTGTCATAAAAATATGGGAGTTTATGGAAATTTAGGATACTTTTGAAAAATATTTTTTAGGGAGTGGCCAAGGGGGGATTAGTCCGCAATACATTAATAAAGAAACTTAATACAAAAGGCTTTATCGAAGCCGTCGTCATCGAGGAACTCGCATTTCTCGTCATATTCGTCCTTATGTGCTTCTTCAAGGGCTTCCTGCCTGATATCAACGGTCAGGAAAAATACATGGACTACGGCTTTATCATGTCGATATTAAGAAATGACCAGCTGCCCGCAAGAGACATGTGGCTGTCAGGCTACTCAATCAACTACTATTATTTCGGACAGTACATCTGGGCCGTAATGATCAAGATAACAGGTGTCGATTCAGGGGCAGGTTACAACCTGGCAATGTGTTCAGCTACTGCCATCCCCTTCGGAATGAGTTTTGCAATCGGCAAATTCCTTATCGAAGCTGCCGCTGAAAAAGGTTTTACAAACAGCAAGATCATCAAGTATCTTGCAGGTCTTGCCACAGGATGTGCAGTATCTCTGTGGGGCAATTCCCACTCTTTCTATTACGATCAGGACAGCTTCGGAAATTTCTTCCTGGGTGTGTTCAGATCCTTCGGAATCAATGTCGGAAGAACGGATAATTTCTTCTATCCCGACAGCACGAGATACATCGGATGGAATCCTGAGAACACCACTAACGGCGGCGATTACACGATTGAGGAATTCCCATTCTATTCATATCTTGTAGGAGATCTTCACGCACATGTCATATCGATGATGATCGTTCTTCTTATCGCAGCCATCGTTCTCTCCATGATCTGCAACGTTAAATATCCGACACAGGAAGAGATCTCCGTACGTCCTACTCTCGATAACCTCAGCTTCAAAGGCGGAAGGATTCTTGCCGAACTGGAATCTTCAGTAACACTGGAACTTGTTTTGTGCGCCATTCTGTTAGGTTGCGCCCAGATGACAAACTATTGGGATTTCCTGATCTACTTTGTCTTCTGTTCGATGGGCTCATTTTTGCTTAACATTATCAGGAGCCCCAAATTCACCAATATCGCCGGAGCTGTTATCTTCGTCGTAAACGTACTCGGAATCCTTCTCATCTATCTGTCACAGGGCAGCAATCCTGCAGCGCTTTTTGCGCTCGAACTCCTGCTCATGATCGCTTCTTTCCTGTTCTGTGTAGTAAATCCCTCGTCACTTCCGAGAACATCATTCCAGATGAGTTTCCTGTTCACTGTGGCATCGCTTAGAGCGCTTACATTCAACCTGAATTTTGACATGATCTCCAACTCACTCGGCAAGTGCAGGAATCACTCTTCACCCTATCAGCTCTTCATCCTGTGGGGAACACACGTAATCATAAGTGTTTTCTTCATGGTAGTTATTTTCGCGACCAAGAACTACAGATATGTGTCTTCCACAAAGGCAAGAAAAAAAGCTGCAAGCAAGGCTTCAAGACCGGAGGTCATTGATGAGGGCCATCAGTTTACCAATCCCATTCAGAAGTATTTCGGCAAGCGCAATCTGATCGATGTTTTCAGCTGCGGCATGACAATTGTAGGTCTCATGCTCCTCGCCGCTCCGGAGATTTTCTATGTAAGAGATATCTATACCGGCGGATACCTGCGTTCCAACACAATGTTCAAGTTCACTTTCGCCGGCTTTATCATTCTGTCCATCACCATGATCTATGCAGTCATCAGACTTTTCTGGTTCGTAAACAAGAAAGGTAAATACTCAACCGCATTCTTTGTGATCGCGATCATCTTTACGATAATGTTCCTCATTCCCGCGCACTAAACGATGGCTGCTCTGAAGCAGCGTTCAGGTGAGCTTAAGCGCGAGAATTACAAAACAATAGACGGTACCGCATACATCGAAAACTATGCGAGCACTTACGTTTCAGAGTATTACGCAGGCAACCTCACTTCTTACCTGGCAACGGTTAACTGGTTTAACGCATGTGTTAAGGGTAGCCCCTTTATCTGCGAAGCTTATTCTGACAGTTACACAGACGGTTCCATGATCTCAGCATATACAGGTCTTCCCACCGTTTTCGGATGGCAGACTCACGAGTGGCTGTGGTGTTATCACGGTATTGTTGATAAAGAAACTGACACACTTATAGCTGATCCCAACAAGGATGTATGGAAGCTCTATATCGGACCGAGACACGCCGATATCGACACGCTGTATTTAAGCCAGAACACCACTGAGGTTCAGAGAATAATCAACAAGTATCAGATCGAGTACATCATCGATGGTGACATGGAAAGATTTAAGTACAGTTACGATAACGCTTATACTTTCTCTGCTTTGGGAACTGAAGTATTCAGATACGAGGATCTCGTGGTATATAAGGTAACACCTGGCCAGTATAATGATTTGGCGGTACCTGACTGGGGTAACTGATATCAGATCTCCGGGAGCTCGTCCCTAGGGTCGATATTAACAGTGACAGGGGCCGTTCCTTCACCTTCATCATAAGTAAGCTCAGCAATTACAAGCGCAATGGGGCACTTGATCCTGCTGCCGTATTTGCCGTCTCCGGCTAGAGGATGTTTTCTTGAAGCGAACTGTGTCCTGATCTGATGAGTGCGTCCCGTATCAAGAACAACAGAAACATATGAAGTGTCTTTTTCTTCGTTGTATTCCAGAACCTCATAAGTCAGCCTTGCTTCCTTAACACCCTTTCTCATACGCTTAACAGGGAATGTACGGTGCTTCTGGAATCGTGGAACTGCAGATCTTCCATAACGCCCTTTGGTGTCTCAAATCTGCCCTGGCAAACGAGATAGTATTTCTTATCGATCAGACGGATCCTTTTACCGGAATCAGCTGCTGCAATAATGCCCGGAACAGGAACATCAAGTCTGGACAGGCACGCCATTCCTGAAGAAGCGATCTTCTCGCTGTCTTCTCCTCTCTCCTTATATAGGATCTGATATCCCTTGCCTTCTTTTAATACCTTTGTCATGGTGATCAGCAAAAAAAAAGCGTTATGTTTTCTCTTCCGCCGTCGAGGAACACCTCAACTGTTCCGACGTCCTCCAAAACGCTTATTTCAGGGCATTCCCTGTATGCTTTATCAAACAGAGTCCGGCCCTCGAACCTGACACTTAATCTGCCTGCGCTGTAGCTTACAAATCTGCTCTCCTTGATGGTCCTTCTTTTGAATTCCCCATACGGAATAAGACAGACTTCATTCTTCCTCGAAACAGTGATCTCACGAGGGGAACTTATCGCTGCCTCGTTCATCTTCATTGAGAACATCCACGCAACAAGAACAGGTCTACCCTCTTCATCTTCACCTGCAACGGGATAAAAAATTCGCTTCCGAGATCCACAGGCTTAAAGTTTTCTTTCTCATCGTCGAAAACAAAATGCTCACCATCGTAATCACCTGATGCGAACAGCACCTTCATGGGAAGATGCCTTTCACTCTGGATAGCGAATACATATTTCCCGTCAGCTTCGATCAGGGCAGGCTGTTCGATAACACTTCCGTATCTGCCGTCCGATAAGATCTCACCCATGTATTCCCAACTGATAAGGTCCCTGGAGCGGTACTGCAAAACCTTCGCAATGCCGTCTTTGCCGGCACCGGTGAACATGCGGAATTCTGATCCGAACCTGAATACAAACGGTTCCCTGAATTTGGAATCACCGTCGAAAGGTGACCTGAGGCACATGTCTCCGAGTTTAGTAAAGCTGATACCGTCTTCTGAATTTGCCGACAGAATCATCTCTTCTCCCCAATCCCTTATATTTATATTTCTTTATAATATTGAAAATATAAAATAATTTTTTGTTATATTTTAAAAATTATTAAATGGAAAAATCAGATATTAATATAAAATATAAAGATAATTCTATTGTTTTAATAAATGATTCTTTCTCTCCAGCATTGCATACTTGTAGCTTTGTGACTATTAATGTATACTTAGATAATGAATTTTGTTATTTTAAATCAATTGATGATAT
>JAJMZN010002525.1:0-15241 GCA_023807165.1 Diplodinium dentatum
ATCCCCAATCCCCAATCCCCAATCCCCAATCCCCAATGCCATAAAAAAGAAAAATAATTATAAAGTTATATTTCAGTTTTGAATAAAAATAATTTTAAATAAATATAAATTTTGAATAAAAAATGGATGATACACAAACAGTAAATATGAAAAATTTTAATATAATAGTTTCTAAATTAAATTATGAAACAACATTAAAACATTATATTACCAAAAAAAAAGGTATGGTATCAGTACTTGAAGCTTCAAATTTTTTTTCTCTTCCCCATAATCACAAAAAAACCGAAAAAGATTTATTTTTTTCAAAAAATAAAAATTTTTTTCAACCTAGAAAACTTAATATAAATAGGAATATAGATATAATATCAAAAGAAGAAAATAATCAAGATGCAAAATCATATAAATGGAAAAATCAAAAATTTCATTCATGTCAGAGATTATCAGCAACAATTAAAATGAAAAAACAAAATATAAAAGAAATAAGAAATAATTCCCAAAATAATAATTATAATTAAAAATGGAGGAAAAAAGCTTATCATCTTCAATGAGATCATCTTCTTCTGAAGAACCAGTATCTGAGGATTTTAATTGGATCAAAGATGAAGATAAAGATTTTTCATCTAGTAATAAACAGGATTATTTAAAATATCCTCTTTCTGATTGGAGAGAAAGTTCCTATGTTTCTAGTGTAGACCAACATCAAACTCATCTTGTTTCAGAAGGAAGATTATATGAAAATGAAGTCATAAGAATTTTAAGAGATGATGTTTTTAAAGGTTTTGAGTTTTTTTCTGAGAAAAATGGATTATTTAAATTTGATTTAATGAAAAATTATAAAGTAAATCGAAATGACATTAATAATAAGCCTTCAATTGAACCTGATTTTTTTGTTCATAAAATGAAAGTTAAAGAATTTAATGAATTATTAAAAAATAGAAGTTATATGATAAGAACTTTTGAAGAGCTGAATCTTGATGTAAAATATGTAAGTATTATTGGAGAAATAAAAATTGGTCATAAAAGAGCATTTAAAATGGATGATCAAAGAAAAGCTTATACTTCATTTATTCAAAAAGCGGTTTTAGAAGAAGGTGAACAACTTTTACTTATGTATGTGTATGATCAATCATATAAATCATTTAAAAAAGATAAACCTAATGAATTAGATTTAGTATCTTTGATTATATGTTATATCCCTAAAATATATGAAGGTAAATGTTATAAAGCTTATAATGATAGAATTTATAATATTAACAGAATATCCCCTCTAATAGAAAAGAAGAATGAAGGAAAATTAACTATAGAAGAAATTTTAGATAATGATGATGCAATAAGTGATTTAAAATTAAATCCTTCAAGCCAACTTCAAGATTTGTAATTTAAAAATATATAATATATAATAATCTCTTTATAATAATATAGCTTTACAGCTGATAATATTAAAAAACTAATTGATTATTGTATAAAAATGCCAGAAAAAGAAGAATATGAAAAAGGACATAAATATCCATATTATTCATGTGATATTCTTTGTTCCATAAATGGATTAAATTTAGAAAAATTATTAAATACTCATAATGAAAATAATAATGATAATATAGATAAAGAAAATGATAATTCAAATGATGAAGAAAAAAAAGAAAATAATGATGAAAATGATGAAAATTTAGAAAAAAAAGTTGAAAATGTTGAAGAAGATGAAAATTCTGAAAAAAAGGAAATTCTTGAAGAAAATGAAAATAATGAAAAGGACAAAATAATAACCGAAGGAAAGAATACCCCCTTAAAATGCTCAATATTTTATTTGAAAATAAAGGATTGATTATAGAACCAACTATAATAACCACCTAAAAATTCTTTTTAGGCTATTATTTTGTGGTTTACGGTAATGAAAAAGAAGAAAATGATGAAAAAGAAATTGATATAAAAAAAACAGTAGATGAAAAAATGGATATAGATGATGAAGATTGTGAAATAGATGATAAAGCTTTAAAGGATAAGAAAAAAGATGAACTGAATTATCCTTTGCTTTATTCAGTTTTAGACCATTTTTTTTCATTTTTAAAAATAAAATCATCTTTAGATAATTATGTTCTTATGGGATATTTTAATAAAATAACAAATTATCTAATTAAAACAAAAACAAAAATAATTTTAGATTATATTTTAATAAATCGGGAAAATATAATAAATGAATTACTTTCCCATATAAATAGATATTCTATATCAAATATAATTACAAATATATTAAATGCTTTGTCTGAAGATAATACTCCTGATTCAAATGGAAAATATATGATGATAGTAAATAAATTAATAGAACAATTTACTAATAATGAAAATGATAATAATACTATTGAAATAGTAAGTGATTTAATAATAAATTGTATAATATATAATAATAAAATAAAGTTATCTAAAATAATAGATGCAAATATAATGCCGTATGCCACGGTGTGTTTCTCAGTTTTTTTAATGACAATCTTCAATGACACCTTATTAGGTATTTTGTAATAATTTTACAATGTTATTAAATTTTTGAATAAAAACTGTAATTATAAAAGAGGTGTATATATCTCTAGTAAATGACACCTGAACCTAAGGTAATAAATTTCGAAAATATAATTCAAAAATATTATGAAAATTATGAAGAAAATAAAAATAAAATATTATCTGTTATTAATTTATTAATAAAAATGAATAAAAGTATATTATCTAATTTTAGTACAGCAAAAATCCCATTAGTTCCCCATCTGGAAAAAGCATTCCCTCACAATTTTAAAATGAGGACCAAAATTATTCTGTATATATACTATTTATGAAAAAAATGTAATAATATATCTCTCATAAAAATGCTCCCTAAAATAAAGTAAGGATGATAAAAATAAGACTTTTACGGTAATAAAATAACATCAACAAAAAATTGTGATGACAGTAAAAACGAAATGATGAATTTAATAAAATTTGCAGATAAAACTACTAATCAATATACATCATTAAATAATGCTAGATTTGATTTTAAAGAATTAGTATATAAAGCATTTATAAACAATTACTCAAATTATTGTAATTCAATAAATAATATTTGTATAATAATTATAAATAATTTAATTAAACAAGAACAAAATAAAAAAGATAATAATAATGAAATAAAATCTTCTTATTCGTCTGATAAAATACAAATATTAGGAATTAATAAATTAATAGAAATTGAATTTATAATTACGGTATTTGATTTATATATAAATTGTTTAGGCATTTTTTCTGAGGATAATGAAAAAATCAATTTTATAGATGACAAAATTCAATTGATATCTTTACCAATCTTTATATATATTTTTATATACCGTATTCCTCATTTAATTTCCTCCCTTTTTTTTGGAAAAATCTCTAAAAATAGGAGATGTGGCAATTGAATGAAGTGTTATGATTAGGAAGTCTTAAATTTTCTAATTGTTTTTTTTAAAATTTATAAAAGAATTTTAAATAATAAATAAAAAAAGGGGAAATTAAATATTAGTTTAATTTTGACGAATTTTAAAAAATATGGTAGCAATTATATAAGGAAATTAATATATATAAATTCTTCTTTGTGGAAAAAAATTTAGAAGATTTAATAAATAATGATATTTTTAAATTGATAATTGAATATTATTTCAAATATAAAAATAATAATTTTTATAACAATATTATTCTTGATTTAATTAAAATTATTTTTGAGACTGATAAAGCCCCAGAGGAATTAATTTTAAATATATTACAAATGCAAAATCAATCTGAAGAAATAAAAGATAATAATTTAATATCATTATTAATAAATGATTTAGTTAAAAAAACAAAATTTATTTTTGATAATTCTAATAATACAATGAATAGCTTACTATTTGGAAGTGATATAACTATTTTAAATTATATTTTTTCATGTAAAAATATTTGTATGAATAACATATTCGAAAAAATGGAAAAAGAGAAATTTTTTTATGAGAATTTTATCACAAATATTAATGATATATTTGCAAAAAGATTATATAAAAAAGATGATTATACCGAAAGGCCAAAATTTGATTATTTAGGAGTACGACTGGGGGGTTCAAATAACAGCCAAGGGAATTCGGATCTCCCCTTTTCCTTAGAATCAATGAATGATATTATTAATTTTTATTTAAAAGTATATGAAAAATATTTAGCAGGGGAAGATTATATATTTTTATTTAAAGAAAGAGAAAGTAAATTAGAAGAAATTAAAAAAAGTAATGAATATATAAGATTAGGAAATCAATCTAAAGATGACGAATCAGAAACTGAAGAAGAAGAAGAAGATGAATATGATAATGTAGATATTCCTAAACCTATGTTTTTTAATAGTAAATTAGATAATACAAAAAAAGAAGAAGAAACTAATAAAGAAAATAATAATAATGCTAATATTATTAATAATGAAGAAAATGAAAATGAAATTGACAACAAAAAATATAATGATGTTAATTATTGGCATACTGATGTCAAAGATGAAAAAATGGATGAAATTTTAAAAGAATTATTATAATATAAATGTTAATATTATAAATATAAATATAATAAATATAAATTTATAAAAGAATTTTATTATATAATAAATATAGTATTCCACTCATTAGAGCCCCCTCTGGAAAAAAACCTCCCATCAACTTTTTCAAAACAGATGTCAACTTATAATAGCCCCTCTAATTTTAAGCCTAAATTTTAAGAATTTTACTTTGTCTATTATAATTTTTTTTAATTTTAAACCCTAATGATTAGAGCCTCCTCCACTTTGTTCATAAAAAAGTGGGGGCTCTAATGAGTGAAATACATTAAATAATAATTATATTTAATATATTATATTAAAAATTAGATTTAATTACAGGAAATCCAATTTTAATTCCTATCCCTCTCACATAAACAAAATGCAGGGGGAGTAATAAAAAGGGAATTCATATTATTTTCATTTTAAATGTGGTATATATAAAAGAAATATTGCAGGTAAATTTTTCAAATAAAATAATTACCAATTCATCCATTGAAATATTATTACATTTTATATCATTTTCTTTTAATTAAATATAATCGATAATTAATATGCTAATTGAAATAAAATGAAGGTCTGTGTGATTTAAGTCTTAAACTTTATATTTTTTGTTTTATTAAAAGCTTAAAATATAAATAATAAAATAAAAAAGAAATTTCTTAAATAATTTTATTATTAAATTTTTCTAATAATTTGAAAATTTTGGGATGTTTTGAATAGTTGGGGGTCAAGGATGGAATATATTAAGGGGGAATTAAAACGGGAAATATGGTAATATTTTTTTAAACCATATAAAGGAAAGAATGAAAAAAGGACTAAAAATTTTTTTTCAACAATAAAAATTTTTTAAAATTAAAATATATAATTTAAATTAATTATTATATTTCATAGACCTAATAATTTATTTTCTTTCTTCAATAAAAAAACAAGAGTATAAAAGATCTGAAATTTAAATAAATTAATATTTAATATTTATAAAAATAATTATTTAAATAGTTAATTTATATTTATATAATTATTTAATTGATTGACATTATTAATTAAAAAAGCTTAATAAAGAATTTTTTATAGTTTATATAATAAAGAAAAGAAACAAAAAATAGATTTTTATTTATTATATTAATAATCTGATATTTTATATATGAGCCTTTTTAGCTTTCATAAATTGTTTATACGAACTTGAAAATTGTTTCATATCATTATTAAAATTATAAGAATCATCATCACTTTCCTCTAATGATAAATTCCGGACATAATTATAATTATAATCATTTATCAAATTTTCAAAATTTTTATTTTTTAAAGAATTCATTTTACATTCACTATTGTTAACCTTACTGAATTTATTGGAAGGGAATAATCTTAGCCCCCTAAATATAAACTAGTTAAATCTTTTATAATTATTAATAATTTTATTAAATGAATCATGAAAAGGATTAAAATCATTTTTAAACTGAATATATCTATCAACTGTTATGTTATTACCGTATTTTTCATTGTCGTGCCCCCCCTTGTTGTCATTTCCTATCCCCCAAATTTTGAAAGTTTGTATTCTAATTTGAAAATAATATGCAACATTATATAGTGGTCTTTTTTTAGTTAAAAATATCACTTGTAGTCTTGTCCGCCCTAATTTTGAAAGTGTGCATTATAATGTTTGGGGGGAAAAGACAATGATAAATAAGGTACTTCTATTTAATCTAATTCTTACTCTAAACCTTTGGGTTTTATTATTTAGATAACAATTATCTTTAGAATTATAATTATTTTCATTTTTTAATATATCTAAAGATAAAGAAGGAAATAAAATATTTTTTTGATTATTTTTAATTTTTTTTTCATTATTTTTAATTTCATTATTTGTGCTTTTATTCGAATCTACAATTTTTATTTTGACATTTTTTGTTTTATCAGTAGAACTATTGTTCCCATTATTATCATTATTATTACTATTTGTATTTGTTGAATTATTACTATTTTTATTATTACCGTAAATGACACCATATAACCCCCATACACCATTTATTCCCTTAGATTGTTATCTAATTCATTACATTCCATTTTTCCCTAAGTCATTCTTAAATAGCCTTTTTTTACATTATTACCCCATCAGTCAAATTTTTCCAAAAAAATTTGCTTTCAAGGGGGTTATATGGAGTCTTTTACAGCATTTTGATCTTTTAAACTATTTTCGTCTATTTCTATTTGATTATCATTTATTTTTGTAAATATTTCTTTAACACTTTCCTTTAGCATATTTTTATCTTTTATTCTTGACTCAGGAGTATTTTCTCCTCTTATTTGATCACATTGACTTTGGAAAATATATTCTTCTATTTTTAATAAATTCCTATTTAAACTTTCTTTTAATAATAAACTTTTTATAATTGGTAAAATATTGGCTTTACAAATTTCTTCAGCATCAATTATTTTATTAAGAGATTCATTTATATTATGAGTATTTTTTCTTGTTTTAATAGCTCCTACTTTCCTTACTTGAAATGTCTTATCTTTATGCCACTTTTTTCTTAATAAACTATTTTTTATTGTATTTCTTCTATCTTTAATATGTGTAATAATACTATCTGCAAAATTTTCATATTTTGAATATTTTGTTTTAATTATATTTTTGGCTTTTTCTTCGTCTATTTTAATATTTTAATATTTTTGGCAGCAGTCCGTTTTAATTTTTAATTTTGTTTTTAATTTTTTGATTTTTGATTTTAGTTTTAGATTTTAGTTAGTTAAAACTAATTTTAGTTTTTGATTTCTAACTTTAGTTTTAGTTCTCTAACTTTAGTTAGTTGAAACTAATTGGCAGCAGCACAAACAGATGTTCGATTTTAATTTTCGATTTTAATATTTTAATATTTTAATATTTGATTTTAGTTTTCTATATTGATTTTTCGTTTTGTTTTTTGCTTTTCCGATTTTCGTTTGCGATTTCAAGCGTGCGTTTCGCTGGGGGCTGTGGCAAGCGCATATATATGGGGCGTGGTCGGCGTGGAAAAAAAGGTCTTCTATTTACCCCGCCCGAAGCTCGCTCGGAGGGGTCGGGGTGGAAAGTCGGGTTTACGATTCAGTTTTCGATTTTGGTTTTCGATTTTAGTTTTAGTATTTTAATATTTTATTTTACTAAAAAGATAATATTTTAATATTTTCTATAATGTGAAAAGATAATATTTTAATATTTATATAACAACACACAAAAAAAGCCCGCCGTTTCGGGCGGGCTTTTCTTCTTTTATTTACCTATACTTTGTACAGTCTATCTTTTCAATATATGTCTTTCCGTCTATTATGTATTTCACGTCTATTTCGTAAATACTTACTATGTATGAATTGAATTTTTCAGCAACCGCTTTGTAGATATCTTCCTCGTCTATATCTAACAGTTTATCCCAATCCCTCGCAATCACTATTTCCGTTTCCATGTCTTGCCTTGCGTCCATCCCTCGAATTTCATCATATTTTACAGTAGCAAAGCAAAGATTATAATTCAAACTTGTTAAAATAATCATTTCATTCATATCTTTTTACCTCCGTTTTTTCAGTGTTGGCAAGGGGCTTTTCAGCCCCTCGCCTTGCGGTTTTTGTGGTTACTTTACGCTTTTATTTACTACAGCGTTTCTTACTTTCATGTCGATTGCGTCCCTTACGTCTTCAGTATTGCGGCAAACTTTAGTATTTACAAGTACTTTCACCGTTTCGTCATTGGTGAAGATACTATCAAGCATGGGTGAAATTGCTTGAAAGTTTACAGCATTATAATTAGCTACGAACTTTTCGTTGATATCGCTAAACGTCCACCCTTGCTGACACATTATATATGCTCTTGTTTCGGGCTTTTCCGTAACTACGTTTACCGTATAACCTATGATATCATTGTAAACGGTTAAGTTTCCCTTTGTATTGTTTGCGGTATTTCCACTTTTGCGTGTTGTAATGTGTTTTGCGTAACATTCGGGACAAATTGCAAAGGTGTTTTTCGCTGTGGTGATTTTTATAACTCTTTTACCCTTTTCAATTGCTTCCTTACAGATAATGCAAGTATTTTTCCTCATTGCTTCCTTTACTTCAATAATAGCAAAAATTTTGTTGTTTGATTTTTTCCATAGTTTTAAACCTCCATTTACTATTAAAATATTGTTGTTTCATGCGTCCACTTGACACGCTCGAAAACGTCCCCGTTTTTGTCGTGGCGATTGTTTCCCCGTGGTAAAAGGTAACACGTTCGAAAAAATAAAGCGTTCTATCGTGCCCGTTTACAGTCTAACCCGTATACCTTGCGACCGTGCGTTTTCGGGGAACGCAAGCCCCATAGAATAAAATTGTATAGAAAATAGGCGAACGCCCTCGTCGATTGACAATTTTATAATAACTCGAACACAATCGAACAGCAACACTTTTTACATGAACGAAGAAAAAATTGTCATGAACTAAAATTTTTATGTATTTTTTTTATTTCATGTCGATTTTTTCTTATTTCATACAGCCCATTTTTTGTGAAAAATGACGGGGGGTGGCAGCAGTTTTTGTGCAAATTTTTAATCAATAGTACCAAGCACAATATATGGGGGTATTTTCCGTCTAAAACACAACATCTTGTGGTGAAATTTGGTGTTGCTATCCCAATCCACCCACACTAAAATTAAAATCCAAATAAAAAAAGAGCATCTTCCGATACTCTTTCTTCATATATTATTTTACTTTAAATCCCAATTACTAACATCATAAATCTTTTCGCCATAAACAGTTACCCAGCCATCTTCAATTTTGAAATCATTATCTTCAATCTTTGGTAACTTCTTAGCCCATTCTAACAATTCATCTATCTTTTTTAATCTAGCTTCATTCTTTTCTTGAACCGTAGCTTTTTTATTTCCTTCGTATTCTAATTTATATATTCCATTTTTATTTAATTTTATATCTTTAAAATCATAAATCTTTTGAAAAGAAATATATATATCCCAAGTTCCATATTTTTCAATCTGTTCTAAGTGTCCAGAACAACAGCCATCCGTTCTATAACCCTTTTCATTTAATTCAATCAATACTGGAACTAAATCATCATCAATATCATCTAATTCATCACATATACTATCCCATAAACTTTTATCAAAATCAACCATTGCCATTTGATAAAGGTTAACACATTTACAAAATTCATACTCACAAATTGTTTTCTTTAATCTTTCTTTTGTATACTCCATTTAGTCTCCTTTGTAAATTTTAAGGTGGTTAGTTTAATTAACCACCTTAGTTAATAAAATTTGAGGACTCTATATATATTGTGTTCCTAGTCGGAACAATCACACGAAAGGGATGGAGGTGATGCTATGAAAACTTGTATAAAGAATTTAATATATTTTTTCTATAATTAAGTTTGCTGTATGAGCCCTCTGATATTAAATTGTAATGACACATCAAATCTTCTGTCCAAATTTCAAGTTTGTAGAATAAACTTTGCTGTAAGTGTCATTCGTGCCACATAAATATTTGTAGCGTAATGTATAAGGGAATCGAACCCTTGTGCCGTAGCGTTCCGCAAAACTGGCATCAGACACCACCCTTCATTTACATCTCCAGTCATAAAACTTGCGGATTTATATAATCCAGAAATATAAATTGCAGTCTGTATACATTATATGAGCAGTTCCGATAGGGAAAGGATTTTAAGTCGCATCTTCATTACTTTTCAGACCATCGAATCTGATAACCTTTCTCGGCATTTTCATTCTTTGTAAGGCGTTCTGCTTACTCTCACATCAGTTGGTAGCTATCCAACATCTTGAGATGTTAGGACTCGAACCTAAAACTCCCACTTCTGCGTGAGCGTGTTATCCAATTACACCACATCTCTAACAATTATTATACCTTTGAAATCCGTAATTCTCATTGTACTTTTGAGACCCACCACTACTCACTATGCTAATGCATTCCCAAGACTTCTATTCTTTAATAATTGTTTCCACAATGTTTGCAACCATTTATGGAATTGCAGAGGGCGGATTTGAACCGCCAACCTTCTGGTTATGAGCCAGCTATCCTTCCGTTGGACTACTCTGCGATATAAGCCGATTTGCGGACTCGAACCACAATACCTTGAGTACAAATCAAGAGTCCTACCATTGGACGAAATCGACTAAAAGCCAGCTGGGGATTTGAACCCCAGACAACAAATCTCTGTAAAGATTTTCCGTATCGGTAACGGTTACAGCCGCAGTAGTCATTCTCTACTTTGCACCGAATGCACTTTCCTCGTGCGTACTTGGCTATTTATTATATGTATATTATACTATATAAACGGAGACTATAGGACTTGAACCTATAACCCTCTGGTTAACAGCCAGATGCTCTGCCTATTGAGCTAAGTCTCCAAATTAAGGGAAACACGGCTTCAAAAACCCTCTCTGCTACTCTCGGACTAAGGTTTTGCTGATTACCCATTATCCTACCCTTACAGTTAACTTCAGCAAATTATCTTGTCATCGTGTTTTTTATTTACAGTTTATATTATACCATAAAAATTATTATTTGTCAATAGTAATTTTTGAATATCTTTCAGAATTAATAACTTTTTCCATCATCTCAACTGGAGTCATTCCAATACAACCCATAATTTGTTTAAAGGTGTTGATAGAAGAGCCAGAACAAAGCTGTACTCCTTTTCTTGTTGCATCTGCATGAAATGTATTATTGCGAGCATTTACATTCCAGAAAATGATATTTGGAATTTCATATCCATGTTCTGCATACATATCACGCATTTTGTCATAGAATGACCAGCTGTTTTTTCCGCCTTTTCCATTATATGTACAACTATCAATTTCCATATCAGAAATTACAATAATGGATTTAACCATCTCTTCGGGGGCTACATTATTGTCAATAGCAATATCAAGAACCTTCTTAAAGGCTGACTCAAGATTTGTGTTAAATCCCCAAGTTGCATTGTGAATAGAAACAATTTTTTGAGACAATGTAGTTCCTTTAATCTTAACAATGCTTGGTTTTTCAGAGAAAGTCATAAATAAATTATGATATGCTCCAATGTTTCGTTCTGCAAAATACATTGCAAGACCAATTGATGTTGCCATAGGACGACCAGTCATAGAGCCAGAAACATCAGCCATAACAATTGCATTAGTTCCTTCTTCTACATAATTTGGTAATTGATTCCATTGTGCTTCAAGAACCTTAGAATCTTCTCCACGATAAAGATATTTTTCAATAATATCATAAGGATATAATGTAGAAGAGTTAATTTTAACTTCTCCATCTACAGCCTTATCAATAAATTTCTCAAATCTATCTGCATCGTGACGATAAAAAGCACAACGATACTTATTCATTGCGTTGCTTGGAACGGCTGAATATTCAATATTTCCCCATCTATTAGCGGTCATATCTACTTCCGTTACCTTTAAGTATGCACGAAGAACACGAAGAATCTTCTTAAACGCACTAATATTTGCATAGCCTAACTTATGTGCTGTTAAGCAACCAAGATGTCTTGTTTCTTTAGAAGAAGCATCTGGAGTTTTAATCCACTTTGCAAGTAAAGAAATTGGCTTACTATCAAAATAATCAAGGCAATCATTTTGAAACTGTTTAGACATAATTCTCCACATTATGTCTTCAACTGGAGTTCCAACAAGACAATATAAATCATCCCAACGACCATATTCTGCAATTAATTCGATATTTGGGTATACTGATTCTGGGTGCTTTTCAGCAAGATAACGAAGAGCCGTTCTAAAAGTGTCTCTTTCTCCACAACCTTCACGAATATCTCTTGCATAGAAAATAATTTTAGTAGCAAATAATGGGTCTTCCTTATATGCTTCTTCAATCGCAACATAAAGGTCGTTTTTATTTCTTTCTCTGAAAGACCCAATAGTTCCAAAAAGGTCTAAAAGAACATTGGAAGTAGAATTATATGCTTCTGCTCCATTTTCAGTATATTTCTTTCTTGATTCATTTGTTAATGCTTCTGAAAAATTCATTTGATTACCCTCTCTTTCATTAAAAACTGGACTCGTTAAAATAAAAACATAAAATGGTTGTTTTCCTCTGAATAATATAATAAAATTTGCTGTGTGAGCCCAAAAACAATGACACAAAAATCATTTTGTCCGAATATATGAGTTTAATAAGTTTGCTGTTTGTGCCATAATTCTGTGGGTGGGGAGTCGAACCCCACACGACAACTCCACAAGTCATAAATGACTTAATACACTTTCCTCTTTAATAGTTGTCCACTACCTCTTTTCCATTCCACAGATATAGTTATTGATTACTTTTTAGTCTTATCTTCTTTTTCAGACTTTTTCTTTTTGGCTTCTTCTTTCGCCTTTAATTCATTTTCTAATTTTGCCATAATAGATTTATTTGCACCGATAGGTTTACAAGTTACTCCCATTTATTTTTTCTCCTTTCGATTATATATGTATTATACCATAAATTTAATCGTTTGTCAAGTGTTTTTTTAAATTTTTTAAAAAATTTTTTAAAAATCTAAAATTTCTAACCCATATTCTTCTGCAACTTTTCTTTCTACACGGCATCCCCTTGCTGTCTGCCAGTTATCTGCAAACACAACCAAGTCTGCATCTGCCATCTTCTGAACAGCAATTCCAACAAACACAATTGGAAGATTTGAGTGCACTTCGTTAAAGTCTGTAATATATGAGTCAATGACTTCAACCTTATTGTCATATCTAATATTCAAGTAACGCTCAATTTCTTTTCGTTCTGCAATAATCTCTTCAGATTCTCTATCTCTCATTGGCTGTGAAATAAAAACTTTCATCTTATTCGCCCCTTTCATCTTTCTTCAACAATATTACTTTCAAAGCCTTCATCTAATAAATCATCAAGTCTTATGAATTTACTCAGCAAAGACTCAAAAAATTCTTCCATTTCTTTATCATAAAACCCATAGCCATCAAGATTATTTGCAATATTATTAATAATCTTTTCTGCTTCGTTGAGCTTTTTCCATTCTTCTGGAGTTAACTCAATATATAATCTTCTCTTCTCTTCTATCTTCATTTTTCATCTCCTTGTATTGAATTATCGTATCAAGTAATATTATACCAAAAGATGCGATAAATGTCAAGTACCAAAAATTAATAATTGTAAGTTTCGTCATCGTCATAATCATCGTAGTCATCGTAGTCATAACAATATCTATCCATTTTATTTCTTGTAATATATGGAAGATAGCTCGCTTCTTCTAAATATTTATCTCTTTCTGCTTCCCATCTTTCATACTGCTCATATTCCCAATCTTCAAGAGCTCCACATTTCCAATCACTATAATAACTCATTATTCGTCTCCTTCCTTTTCTTCAACCTTATCTTGATGAACAATTCTATTGATTCCATCTTCAAAATGAATAAAGTAATAAGGCTTGATAAACTGATTTACCGTTCCATATCCATATTCTTCAACATATACTCTCATTTATTCGTCCTCTCCATAATCTAAAGTTTCGTCTTCATTAAGATGCATTTCTTTTAACAACTCATCATAATATTCCATTTCTGCTTTATTATAATCATCATCATCATTTAAGTAGTCGTCCAAATATCTTTCATTGTCTTCGTCCCACTCATAAACTTCGTCAGAGCCGCACCTTGGACAACAACTAAAGGTTTCATAAGCTGGTGCTCCCCAAAATTCTCCAACACATTCTTGATAGTTTCCAAGCTCTTCTTCATAACAAACTTTTCCACAATTATTGCACTTATATAACATTGTTGTAGTCTCCTTTCTATACATCATTATAAGAATAAAATTCAACACCATCAATAAAAAACCAGAATTTTTTAGTAACAGAAGGCTTCTTTGTACTATTTAGTATTCTCTTATTGACTCTGATTACTCTTTCTTGGTATTCTATTCCAAAAACTCTTGCATCTCGGAGATAAACACCGTCAGAATCAATTGAAATTACGCCATTTTCTTTATATTGATTATTTTGAATTTTTCTGACGATTTTTGCCAACATCATTAAGTCCATTTAATCACCCCAAACTTTTTCTTGATAGTCTCTCGTCAATGTAGTCCAGTGCTTGGTCATAACTATCATATTCTCTTTCCATATGAATTTCTCTTGCACTATTAAGAAGCTTAAGTCCAATTAATTTTTCAATTACTGAAACATCCACATCTATAAATCTGGCAAGATTTACAATTTTCTTTTCAATATCAACAATCTCTCTATCAAAGTTTAATTTTGCCATATCTGTATAAACAATCGCATCTTTTGCTTCTTTAAGCCACTCTTCTTCTTCGAGTCTGCTGATTGCAAACAATAATGCAAATGAATAATCTTCATTCTTTTCATTTCTTTCCATTGTGTACAGATTATTAATAATTGATGTTATGTCCTTTTTTCCAGTTGCCATCTCAATATCTCCTTTCGTGATTGTAATTGCATTATACCATATTAATTTGCAGTTGTCAATAGTTTTTTTATTTTTTCTTATTTTTTTTCTGACGGACTACTCTTGGTAGACCGACAGATTTATTTGTCGTGCGTCAAGTTAATATATATTATAATACAGTAGTTAAAATTTGTCAAGATATTTTTTTATTTTTAATTATGAATGGTGGGGGAGTTGTTGCTGTTGGGGAAAATAATACCCACAATCCCCCCACACCATTACCCCACACCAAAATCC
>JAJMZN010002526.1:0-14956 GCA_023807165.1 Diplodinium dentatum
CCCAATCCCCAATCCCCAATCCCCAATCCCCAATCCCCAATCCCCATTTAATTATAAATTTCAAAAATTAAATTCATTTAAAATTTTAAATTATTAATTAAATGATTCATATTAAATAAAAATAAATAAAATAAATAAAATAACTTTAATTAATTATTCAATAAAAGAATTGGATGAATAAAAATTTTTATTATTATAATATAAATAATAATCTTGATAATTTATATCAATTAAATGTTAACAAATTCAAAAAGATTTTTGAATCCAAGGAACTTTTGTTTATTTTTCCTAATCCTTTTTTCATTAACAACCTTTTCATTGACAGAAACCATAAAATGCTCAGAACAATGGACAGAAATAGAACTAAAAGAAGAAGATTGGATACGTATTGGAGATGCTGGAATAGAAGATAAGCAGACATTTTCATTTGGAAGAGATGAAATTATTGATTCAGGTGATTTTAATGGAGCAATATGGAATAGGCATGATTTTTCTCAAAAAAAAGGATTACTTATTTCATTTAAACCAACAATACAAATGGATGTAGATTATACTGGAAAGGTAAAATATCCTTATGGATTTGCAATTGTGTTTACTGCTAGTTCAATAGATGGTTTAATCGGAGAAAAAGGATCTGGAATTGGCTATCAAGGAATTATGAACGCTGTTGCTTTTGAATTTGATTTTAATAGGGACCAAACTAATTCAGATCACAAAAAGCCACATTTTTCTGTACATTATAATATTAGTGGACCAATATTAGCTAGTTCTGAAGGATATCCTAATTCATTAATCAATAAAGAATTGCCTAATTTTTATGATGGTGAATTAGAAGATTATTATAAAAATATTATTTTTGAAATTCAATTAATTGGAAATAGAATTATTGTTAAGTCAAATAGAGACAAAATAGCTTTAGTAGATACAACCTTTACTGAATTTCAAAAATTGTTAGAACAAGAAGGAGTTCATATTGGTATAACCTCAACTATGAATAATCATAAAAAAGTAACAATATCAGACTTTAAAATATCAGAAGTATCGGTTAAGGAAAAAGGACATTTAGAATCAAATGTTGAATCAATTAGTGCTGGTGAAGAAGTAACTTTAAAATTTTCAATTGAAAGTACATGTGGTGAAAAATTAAAAATATATTCAAATGAATATAATGGAGATGATTTTATTTTAAAAATAAATAATGAGCAATTAAAACCAAACTCAATTAATTTTAATGACCAAACATCTGCAGTTGAAATGGTTGTAACAAAAAATATAGAAGATACTTATACAGCAACGGTTGAATTTAAAGGACATACTTCTTCTCCTACTAAATTTATAGTAAAAGCAAGTGATGTAGAAAGATTTGAATTATGTAATGTAGATAAAAATCATCCATATACTATTACTTCTGAATTAGAGCAAATTAAAGATTATTTTTATGTTCCTATTTGCTGCTATGATCAATTTGGAAATCAAAAAAAAATAATAGAATATAGTATTAAAGAAGAAGATATAACAATAAAATATCCTGAATATATAATGCCTAATTCCCTATTAGAATTGAAATATTTTAATGATTTAAATGCATTAATTAAAGTGCCAATAAGTACTTTTGGAATATATGAAATATTTTATGAAAAATTTATTGAAGAAAAAGTAAGAAGATATGAATTTTATCCTAAAGAAATAAGCCCAGAAAAGAGTGATATATCAATATTATATGGATATAATATTATAAATGAAAAAAATAAAACAGTTTTTTTAAGAATTAAAGCAAGAGATAATTATGGAAGAAATATACCTACTGTTATTTTAGAGAAATTAAAATGTGATTTCGAAAATAATACTAAAATTAGTGAAAATCCAAATTTCAAAATAGAGCAAAGTTATAGAGATGATTATGTTGCATTAAAAGTTGATATAAATGATGAAGGAAAATATACCTTTATTCCTAAAGTTAAATGTGATAATATTGAATTAACTGAATTTTATTGTGGTTATGATTCAGAAACAAAAATAAATAATTGCCAATTCTTCTATTTATCAGAAGAAAAAAATGAACAATATATCCAAGCTTATAGTGATTATACTGACTATTATTATACTTATAAGGCAGAAGCTTCTAGCACAACTCCATTAATTCTTTCTTTAGATGAAAAAGATAATGCAAAATTAACAGAAATAAATTTCTTAGATGAATATAACTCTACTTATTTCTCTTATAAGCATGTTACAGTAACAGCCAAATTAGATAATATAAATCTACAAGTAGTCGAAATTGGATATAAATATGCTATTCTTTTACCTAATGATATGGCAAGAGAAAACTTTTCAAGTTTAAATGATTATAATCTTGAAATTACAGCCAGTGGAAAAACTTTTACTATTCCTATTAAATTTTATTTCTTAGATCATTTTATGAATAATGTCCAAATAAATAGAGATTCTAAACCTATAAAATATATAGCTTTTTATAGACAAAATTCATTTAAATTAAAAGCTTCAGAAACATTTATGTTATTTGATATTTATGAATTAATAGATGAAAAATATTTCGGAAATGGGGATAGTTTGGAAGGAACTCAAGTAAAATTAATTGTTGATGGGGATAATGAGAATCTTGATGCTGAAATAGAACAACATTCTTCTTATATTTCAATTATTAGTCATAGCTTAACAAAAGAAGGACAACATAATATAAAAATAAAATATGGAGAAGATGAAATATTTAATATGAATTTAGAAATAGAAGCAAGAAATGAGGCATATTATTTAGCTAATGAAAATGGACAAAATTTAGAATCAGAAATAATTAATATTAGTTGTGAGGAACTAATTAAATTAACTTTATTAGATAAATTTGAAAATAGATTAAAAGATAATCAAATATTTAATTCTTTTGCAAAAATTAGTATAGATAAATCTGATAATTTTATGATTAAACCTAATTTTGATGGAAAAATACATATTATTAATAATTGTAAATCTAAAACAGAAAAATCAATTACAATGAAATTAAATACTGGAAAAGAATATACTATTAAAAGTAGTTATTCTCCATCTTTAGAAGATGTAGATCCTTTAAATTCATATGGTATATTTAGTGAATCTAGTTCAGCCATTTTGTCGAAAAATACAGTTAAAATAAATCTAATATTAAGAGATAAATATGGTAATAATATAGAAATTAGTTCTTTAAAAGATATAAAAAATAATATTTCTGTATATGTTCAAGGTGATAATATAAAAGAAATAATACCTTTAACTACAACATCTGAATATACATCAAATGGATATGAATATTCAGCTGAAATACCAAAAAATGGTGATTATGAAGTAAAAATATTTTTAGACAATTTTCCAGTTGAATGTAAAGGATGCTTTTTTAGAAAAGATTATACAAGTATTGTTGACATAAATGAATCTATTCTTTATCTATTTGGAAATAAACTAAAAATTCCTTTAAGGAATAGTTTTAATAAAAATAAAATAAAAGCCGGATTAATTAATAAAAACAATGATAATATTGCTTTTTATTATGAGCAAAGAGATGAAAATTTAAATGAAATTAAAGATACAAAATCAATTAATTTTAATTTATATGTAAAAGATAATCTTTATTATCAATTTTATTCAATTGGAAATACTGATGATGAAAAAGGATTTTTTAAAATGTATTCTACAGAACTTGAACAAGTTAAAAAATTAGATGATAATTTATATAAAATTTCAAAATCTACTAATATTTTTTATTATATTTATTTGACTAATTCTGAAATAGATACCGAAAAAACTCCTAATTCCGATAATTCAATGATTTTACTTACTGACAATATAATTTATGGAAAAATTGATATACCTGGAAGCTTTATTTTAGATATAAGAACAAAAAACTATAAAAGAATAAAAAATTTAGATACATCCACAATTAAAATTAAAATAGTTAATGAAGATAAATATATAAATTATGATATTGTTGAAGGACCAGAAAATGGACTTTATACTGTCTTTTTAAAACCTGAGAAACCAGGAAAATATGAATTTAATGTATATTATGGTGATAAAATTTTAATAGAAGATGTTTATACATATATATGTACTTGTGGAGTTAAAAAAAAATTAAAAATGAAAGGACATAGTTCAAATAATAATGGAAATTATATATTTTTCCAATTAACTGATGAAAATGATAATGATTGTTATAATTTATATAATTATAAAGATATAAGTAAAAAAGAATTCAGTAATTATTTAGTAAAAGTTGCATCAACTGATAGTGATACAATATATAAAACTGAAACATATTATAATCATATGACAAATACTTTTATAATGTATTTAGATAGGCATGTTTCTGGAAAAATTAAACTTTCTTCTAAATTAATAACTATTGATGAATCTTCCAATTCAGTAGATTTAACAAGTTATATATTAGATGAAAATCATTTTTATGTTTCAAAATCAGACAATACTTTAAATATAAAAGCATTGGATGATAATTATAAATTTATTGATAAAACACAAATAACTCCAAATGATTTTGATGTTGCTTTAATTAGAATAATAAATGATGATTTTGTAATGCTAACAAATGATTTTATTGTAAAAGAAGATCTTACTGTTGATTGCACCAATAGTGAGAAACTAATAGATGCTAAGGGAAAATATTTATATGTAGTCTATTATAAAGGAAAAGAAATATTCTGTAAAGATTGTTTAATAAATAACAATAATAAAAATGAAATAGATATATCAAAAACAAAAATATATCATAAAGAAGGAAATGATAATTATATTCAAAATGAGGAAAATATGATTCTTCCTTTATCAAAAAGTAATTTCCCCTTCTTTAGAATTAATATAATGACTGCAAATAATAATTTAGTAATATTAGAAAATGATACTTTGGAAATAACTTTGAAAGGAGACAATAAGATTGAAACAAAAGCAAAATATTCATCAAATGGTAATATATATGTATATTTAGGAGAAAATGGAAGGAAAGACTTTTTAGAACTTCCTCCTATGACAAAATTAAATTTAAAAGTTTCCTATAATGATAAATCTTATGATGTTAATTATTATGTTTTGAATAATTATGTAGAAAAACCTACATCAATAGAAAATTGTGCAAAAGGAGCTATTCCTAATATAGTTAATAGTCAATCATTATATATAAAAAGAGTTGATAAAGAATTAGAAATAGAAATATATTTATCTGGATGTGCCTTAGATGAATTAGATATATTAACTAAATTATCAATAATAGAAGAAGGACAAACTAATGATAATAAAATTAGTGTTGATGTAATACCAACTGATTTATATGGAGGATATTTACTATTTTTACCAAATAGTATAGATATATCAGATAAATATTATTATATATTAAATAAAAAATCAAAGAGTCAAAGATTTGAATTAAGTGTAATACCTGGATATGATATTAATTCGATTAAATATGGATTAGATGAAAATATGGATGAAACACATAATGATAAATTATATACTTATTTCTTTGTAGATTTAAAAGACTCAAAAGGAAATACTATTACAAATGTTGGAAGAAATTTATTTGCTAACGATTTCTATGGAATTGATATTGGTAATTTACCTTATAAACTTATATATGATGAAACTAAGAAAGCATTTAGATGTCAAGTTCCAATTAATGGTACTGGAACTTTAAATTTAAAACCTCAAAATGGCACTAACATTGAAATTAATATTAGTGAATCTTATTCCTATGAAAATTCTTTATTTGAATTTGATTCTGAAAACGGAAAAATATTCAAATTTAAAATCAAATATAAAGATGATTATTATTCACAATTTAACCCAGAAAAAGACCCTCAAATATCATTTAAATATTTTACTTACAATCCTGTTAATGATGAAATCTTTATAAGAGAAATACCTTCTAATAAAAATCCTGAAAAACCAGAAGTAACAATTCAATTTGAAGATACTTTCCCAAAATATTCTATATATGGTTTTATTCCATTAATTAATTTAATACCTCAAGTTTGCTCTTCATGCTTTAAAAATAATGGCTTCCAAGAATATATTTATTCTATAAGCACTGAAGGATATATACCACATAAAATAGGACAATTAACTCATTTAATTAAAGATAAAGATAGACCAATTTATTTATATTTAAATGATGGTACTGTTAAAATAAAAGAAGTAGGTATGAAATCTATATTTGAAGGCGAAAAATTGCCTTTATTTATTTTAAAATATCTTGATAATTCTAACAAAATTGAAGTTGAATTTTCTGATGAAATTAATTACCAAAAACTATCTATTAATCTTACAGATTATAATAATCAAAAAGAATTATTTTATAATACTCCTCCAAAATATGTTGAAAGATATAGTTATAATGCTTATAATATAAATATTTTAGATAATAAAGGTGTAACTTTCTTTATGGAAATAAGAGGAGATAAAGAAGAATTAATAACAAATACCCCAAAATTATTTATAGAATCTAAGTTTAAAGAATCTATTAAAAGTATTATTATAGTTAATACTTGTTATGTAGGTGTTTATTATGTAAAAATAATATTTAATAAATCTGCTGATATTAAATATTTCTTAAAGTTTACTGATAGTGATACAGATAATGCAAATTACGCTCTTCAATTAAAAGTTGTCTCTGCTTTCCCTAATCAAATAATATTAAATAATAAAGAAAGAATAAATAAAAGAATGATTAGTTATAATATATTTGCAACAAATGCAAATGCTGAACAAGTATGTGATGAAAGATTAAATTTATATATTGATGATTGTAATTTAAAATCAATTAAAAAAAGATTAATATACGAAGATGGAGTGTGTTCTTTAAAAATACAATTTTATGGTGATGCAGTTATTAAATCCAATATTGACAATTTCTATTCAGAAATAAATAATAATGATAACTCATTATATAGTATAAATCCACAATTTTCATCTATTTCAATTTCCCCAAATATATTCACAAGTGGAAATGATATGTTAACTATTAACTTTAAAGAGAAATCTCCATCTTTGACTTCATATAATAAAAATGAAATAATTGCAGATAAAAAAATATATGCATATCAATATATATCTCCATTCAAATTTAAATTCATTAGAAAATTTTCAAGTCTTTATGCAAGTGAATATTCATATACAGCAGATAAATTTAATTTCGAAAAAGGAAAAACCTATGTTTTAGTTGGGTTTATTTTAAATAATAGTATTTTCCCATCTTTTGCATACTATAATATAGAAAAATTATCATCTATAGATAGTATAACTGGTGTTTATTTCACTTCAAACAAAAAATCTTATTCTTTACCTGATTTTTCTACAACTAATTCACTAGTTGATAATTCTTTCAAATTAGATATACCATTTTTATTGAGAGTTCATTTCCTTGATTCTAAAGGGGAAACTATAGATTTTGAGAAAGGGGAAGTTAATAATTTAGAATGTTCATTAAATATCATAGAAAAAAATAAAGTAAAAAAAGAAATTGGTTTAATAATTACACAATATAATGATAATTACTTCTATATTAGAATAGATACAAATTTAATATCTGAACTTAAAAATTTACCGCAAACATTTATTAGTGATAATAAATCTGGTTATTCAATAAAAATCGCTTTTAATACAAATAACGATAATTATTTAGAATATTATTTATTTTTCTCTCTAAAAGAAAATAATTACCAAATTATAACTTCTTCTGATTCTCAATATGGTTATCCATTAAAAGAAGATATAATTGAAAGCTTCAATATAGCACCACAAAGAAGAGAAGGTGATTTTTATACTTTTTCAGGTGAATACAATATTTTCCATATTTGTTTCTATATTGATTCAGAAATTATAAATAAACATATTAATAAAAAAGATCTTTCTATAACATTAGGAGAGTGTAATGATTTCTCTTTTGTAAATTCTTATAGGGGTTGTATATCTTTTTCAGCAAATTGTAATCAAAATTCAGTCACACTTGACATTAAATATAATAATACATCTGGTATGCAAAAAACAATTAATTTCAAAGAATTCAACTTTAATAAATTTACTTATAATAATAGTGAAGATATTACTATTCAGGAAAATGATAGACCTCCATTGATAATTGAAACTGATATAAGTAATCTAGGAAATGAATATTTTAATATATATATTAATGGAGAAAAAGTGAAAAAATATGAGCCATCTTTTGGTATTGATAAATTTCAAATAAGTAATATTCCATCTAGTTATTTTGATACTATTCCAAAAATTAAAAATATTATGATTACTTATTATAATGGAATTAATAAGATAAGATTACTAACTTCTGAAGAAATAAAAGTTGAAGTTATTTCAAGAGATTATTCTTTGAGTTATTATAATGTTTATTGCCAAGATCCATTAGATCTAAAAGCAGGAGATAATATTAAGTTTTATTTAGTAATAAAAGATAAATCTTCAGCTGGTCCTTGCTATAATAGAGATGAAGAAAATCCACCAAATATTAAAATTTCAACAATTTTCGCTGAGGATCATAAAATTGATGGAACTAAAAAATTAGATGGGTATTCTCAATGTGAACAAATTTATTATGTTGATTTTGAACAAACATATGAACAATCTGGAGATTTAACTATAAAATTTTCAGATAGTATACCAAATTGTAAATTGCATATATTTCCTCAAGATATAGAAGAATTAAAATCATCATTTTATGGACTTTCGAAAATAACTGCAGGTCAAACAGCTCATTTAACGTTTAATGGTACTGATATGTATAATAACAAAATTAATTATTTTGATTTATTACAACATTTCGATATTATGTTACTTTATAGTAATGAATCTATTGTTGAGGAAATAGATGACAATTATATTTATAATATAAAAGTTTCTCCTGATAATGACAAATTTATAATAGATTTAAAAATTAATATTTTTGATACTTTTACAATAATTGCATTAAAAGATAATAAAATTATGGATTTAGCACAAAATTTCAGTTTAATAGTAGATTATGGGAATTGTTCTTTATATGGGGCTGATCCAGAAATTATACCAATTGATAATAGAAGAGAATTTTATCCAGGAGAAAAGCTTACAGTTAGAATTCAATGTAGAGATAATTTAGGAAATCCTGTAACTAAAGAAGGAAAAGAAATATTTACTGCAAATATTAAAAGAGAAAATGATGATCAACTCTTTTCCTATAATAAAGAATTTCTTAATGGATTTCATTTAATAACATTTACTCCAACATTAGTTGGTAATTATACAGTAAATATTACTCTAAATGGAAAAAGATATGGTGATACACTAAATATTAATATACAATCAATTGATGGCTCAAAATATAATTGTATGGATAGAAGACAAGTAGATAAAATTGAAGAATGTACCAATGATGAATATATAGAATTTTTAATAGAATTATTAGGAGATTCAAATATTGCCTCTGATGAAGGAAATGTTCAAAATAGTACATTATTCAAATGTCCTTCTGATGATTCTTTCAATGTCTCCCATACTAAAGATTGCGGATGCCCAAATAATGCAGATTCTTGGAATGGTTTTTGTTATCTAAAAGATTATAATCCTATAAATCAAATAAATTCTAAAAAAATAACATGTTTAACAAAATTAAAAATAAATGATCCTGATATATATGTAGTAAAGTGCGAAGATGGTTCTTGCAGATTTAATGAAGAAGAATGTAATACAGTATTTGAATGCCCCATAGGATATATTCCTTGTGGTATCAAATGCATTTTAATAAATGAAACATGTGATGAAAAAGTTACTTGTAATAGTGATGAAGTATTATGTTGGGATTTATCTTGTGCAACTGGGTATGATTTATGCCCAACAAGAATAACATGTCCTATTAATAAAGTATTATGCCCAGATGGAAGTTGTAAAGAAAGTGGTCACTGTATTCAACCAGCTAAAAGAACATGTGAAAAAAATCAATATCAATGCTCAGATTTTACATGTGTATCAAATAGAAATGATTGTACGAAAAATAAAGTATGTGAGCCAGGTTTAAGTCTTTGTGAAAATGGTGTTTGTCAAGAATCTTGTCAAGAAATAGAAATTAAAAATGATAAATATCGTTGTTCAAATGGAGAATATGTTGAAAGTAATCAATTGTGTCCTTCTGATATGTTTGTCCCAGTAAATTATGTGAAATGCCCAAATGGAAGAATTGCTATGAATTTAGAATCATGTGAATATGTCCAAAAAGGCTTATCAATTTCTTGCCCAAAAACAAAACCTATTTTATGTCCTGATTTTTCTTGCGTATCAAAAAGTTCAGATTGTAGTTCTTATATTCCAAGTTGTCCTTCCCATAAACCATATCAATGTTGGAATAATGAATGCCGTGCTTCAATTGAAGAATGTCCAACACCTATAACTTGTAGAAAAGAAACACCAATTTTATGCCAAAATGGTTTATGTGTAAGATCTGTTGAAGAATGTAAAGAAAAAGTTACTGATACATGTGGACAGTATAGATGCTTTGATGGTACTTGTGTAGCTTCTATGGAATTATGCCCCACTCATATATATTGTGGAGAAGGACTCATAAAATGTTGGAATGGTGCTTGTGTTACTAAAGTTGAAGATTGTCGTTCAAGTATTTTAGAAGAATGCCCAAAAAATTTCAAATTTAGATGCCCAGATGGATCTTGCAGAAAAAATTCAAATGATTGTTCAACTATATCTGTTTGCCCTCCGCATTTGCCTATTAAATGTTATGATAATTCATGCAGAGCAAGTATAAATGAATGTCCAAATTATCAGCCTTGTCCTGTTTACAAAAATATTTCAAAAGTATCTTGTCCTGATGGTACTTGTGCTTCTTCTTTTGAAGAATGTAATACAATAGTAACATGCTTTTCTAATAGTCCATATTTATGTTCTGATAATTCTTGTAAAGCACAATTAAGTGATTGTCCAGAACCACCTCACTGCTCGAAAGATGAATTTCTTTGTCCAGATGGTTCTTGTGTATCTAGTAGAAAAGATTGTGAATTTGAATCTTGTGATTCTGCTAATCCAATAAAATGTGAAATGAATATTTGTACTGATGAATCTAGTCAATGTGGTTCAAAAACAAGAAGATGCCCTATGGGATATATTTTATGTTCAAATGGAGAATGTAAAACATCAGAATATTTATGTGATAATTTTGAATGTCCAAAAAATAAACCATATTTATGCAAAGAAGGAGTTTGTGTTCATAATCCATCTTACTGTGACATTCAAACTACCGGATGTCCTTATAATGCAAAAAAAAAATGTCCAGATGGTTCTTGTATAAAAGAAAATGAAGAATGTGATGAAAATTTCAAATGCCCAGAAGGAAAAGTACAATGTAAAGATGGTTCTTGTATTGATAATGAAAATGAATGCCCTAATATTAATGGATGCTATAAAGATAGACCATTTAAATGCGCTGATGGTACTTGCATAAATCCAGAAACAACTAATTGCTCTCTTGTATTATGCCCAGTTAAATTTCCATTTAAATGCCCCAATGGTTATTGTGTATCAAAATCTAGTGATTGTTCTGATTATTTAAGTGAAGATGATTTAAAAGATTGTGGAGATGGATTAATTATGTGCATTGATGGAAGATGTGTAGAATCAACTGATTATTGTAGGCCATCTTTTGAATGCGAAACTGGGTATCATAAATGTTCCGATGGTACTTGTCGTGTAAGTGAAGATATTTGTCCAAAAGAAGCAAAATGCCCAGCAGGTAGAACTCGTTGTCCTGGAACTCAAATTTGTGTAAAAAATAAAGATGAATGTAGTTTTGGTTTGATTTGCCCTTCTGGAAAAACTAAATGCTCAAGTGATGGTTATTGTACAACAATGGCTGGAGATTGTGAACCCTCTCCTATAAATAATAATGGATGTTTAAATGGCGGTGAAAAATGTCCAAATGGAAGATGTATGCCTTCTTTGTTAGATTGTTCATTAATTAATAATGCATGCCCTGAAGATGATAAACCCTATTTATGTAGTAATGGCGAATGTATTGATGATTTAAAAAAATGTCCTTCAGTTGAAATCACAGGAGAATGCGAAGAAGGAAAAGAAAGATGCCCTACAGGAAGATGTGTAGAAAATAAAACTGAAATATTTAGAAGTCAGTGTTCTAACAATATAGGTTGTCCTTTGAATAAACCATATAGATGCTCTAATGGAGAATGTGTAGAAAGTGAAAGAAAATGTGATGTCACCACAATAATAGAAAATGAAGATTCCTCTGGTACATTAATATCTAATATTGTTTGTGATGAATCCAAACCTTATTTATGTAGAGATAAAAGTTGTGTAAGTGATCCTAATTTCTGTAAATCAACTCTTGGATGTCAAGGAGACCAAAGACCTTGTTATAATGGATATTGTGTAGATCCAAATGAAAGTTGTACAAAATTCGAAGGATTTTGCCCTATATCAAATCCTATACATTGCCCATCTGGAACATGCGTAGATGATGTTGTAAAATGTTCCACTTCATTTAAGATTCCTTCATGCTCTGAAGGAGAATTTTATTGTGCAAGATTAAATCAATGTTTAAAAAAGAAATTAGATTGCTTTATTTTTTATAAAGAAGTTTTAACGGAAGAAAAAGGAAATAAAAATTCAAGAAGATTATATGAACTAGAAAATAATGAAAACTTCTTAATTGATCCTTTAAGCGATGAAGATTTTATAAAAACACATAAAAAGAATAATAAAAAGAATAAAGATATTCTTTCTTTAATTGAGGAAAACGATAATACATCAGATTCATCTGAACAAGCAGATTCAGACACAGAAAAAATAGATGGAGTATTTTGTTTTGATGGAACAATTGCAGAATCATATAAAGAATGTCCAATAGTTCCATCATGTAAGATGGGTCAATATAGATGTGAAAATGGAGGATGCGCTTACAATAAGGATACTTGTATAGAAGATGTTGATTATGTATGTAAAGGAGATGAAAAAAAATGTCCTGATGGATTGTGTCATAAAGATTGTAATGAAGTATTTTTCCATGGATGTGAAGTTGGCCAATATCAATGTACTAATGGTTTATGCGTTCAAGATAAATATGATTGTATAGGGCATTCAATGTGTCCAGAATTAGCATACCCTTTCAGATGTATGAATGGAGAATGTAAAAGTTCCCCTGATGAATGCGAATTAATTGAAAGATTAGGAACTGTTAAAAAGGTTACTTATTCATTTAATAAAATGAATAAAATTGAATTTTCTTTTGCTTATGATAATAATAAAAGACCTATCGCTAAAATAGAAATTCCAGGAAATGGTTTTGATTTCAAATCTGATTATTCAAGATTACATATTAGAGAAATTCCATCATCTATATTGCATGATTCTGAATTATATAATAATTCTGCAGAATTTTTATTTAATGTATCAAATAGTATTTATGGTAGTGAAGGTGTAATTAATTTCGAAAATAGTGTTATGTCTCCTGCATTTAAAATATATTCTGATAAAAATGATGGCCATGAGATTAAATTTAATTTAAATGGAATAGTAAATATTGCTCATAATGAATATAATGATGTTTCTGGTTTATTTTATTATGATTATTGTTTAGCCAAATTGAAAAATTATAATATGGAAAAAGATATTATAGAAGGAAATAGTAAATGGGAATGTGTTGAAAGACAAAGTTCTGAAGGGCAAACTGAATTCCAAATAAAAGAATTTGGAGTTTATTCAGTAATATTAAGTCCTACAAGGGAAAAAGTAAATTACTTTGGTGATTCTAAAGCCAAAAACTTCTTCCTTGAAAATGTTAAAGTTATTCTTATAGTTCTTGCTTGTGTTGTTGTTGTTATTGCTCTTGTATTTTATATTTTCTTAAGAGTTACAAGATATAGACAAAAATATCATGAAAATAGAGCAAAGATACTTTTATTACAACAACAAAAACAAGAATATGAAAATATGACTACTGATATATTTGGACAAACTCTTGGTGATAATATTAATGGAATTGTTTATAAAGCAAATCCTGCTTATACAGTAACAGAAGAAATTAAGAAAAGCGGAACTTCTCTGGAAGAAGAAATTGAAAAATTACAGATTGAATGTAGGAATGTTAATGATCAAAATGAAAGGCTGCAGAAAGATATAGAGGAAATTACTGATAAATATAAATCATTGTCTAATACAATAGAAAATATGAATAAATAGCAATAAAAATAAAAATAATGGTGAAAGTTAAATATCTAAATATATTATTATTAATTAATTATGAGTTTATGATTTAAGAAAAATTTATCAACTATTATTAATTATTTTAATAATTTTAATTATTTTTTTATTAATTATTATTTTTTTAATTTTAATAAAGCAATTCCATAATTATTTTATTCTTATTACAGAAAAAATTTTTTCTGATTTCTTTTGAAATTTGAACAATTAATTGATATCTATTATATATAAGGTATTTTAAAGCTTTTTTTCCTATTTTCAAAAATGAGATTAGTATTACCAAGGGAAAAGGTGATTCTCCCCTATAGTTTTTCTCAAAATGTGGAGAGTTAGCTCTTCTTAAATTTTGGAGGTTTTAGGGATTTAAGGTAAAAATAGAATAGGTATATAATTTTGCAATTAAGAAGCAAAATTTATTGGGGGTGGGGGCTAGATTTTTATGGTAATTATTTATTTTATTTCCTTTTAATTAAAAATAAAAAAATAATTTTTCCTCCAATTATTATATCTTTTAATTATTTTATTTTTTATTTAATAAAACTGAATATCTTAATTCCCTTAATTAATGGAATTTCATTTCAATTTGAATCATAATATTCTTTGGTGGATTATTTCTCATTATAAATTATATTATATTTATTTATTAAAAATTTCGTAAAGTAGACATTATTAGGGATAGTGAATTTTAAAGGACAAA
>JAJMZN010002527.1:0-14861 GCA_023807165.1 Diplodinium dentatum
CCCCAATCCCCAATCCCCAATCCCAAATCCCCAATCCCCAATCCCCAATCCCAATTTTTTTTATTTATATATATTTTAAAAATATTATGAATAAACATTAATTTAAAAAAAAGAATATAATTAATTTAAAAACATTAATTTTCTTAAAAAAATACAATTAAAAAACCATTTTTATTATTCATAAAATATCATCTAAATTATCTGGGCAAGAAGTATTACTAGTCATGATATTCATAAAATCCTCAGGAGAAAGACTTCCTTCATTTGATCCTAATAATTCTATTACTTCATTAGCTTCCTTTTCTGCAATTTGGCTTATATTTTCAGCATCCCCACCATTACTCAATGATTTCAAAGTTATCCCATCAATTTTATTTTTATAAAATTCTTTATTCCTTTCAATCATATCTAAATTAACTCTATAAAATTCTGGTAAAGTTCTATTAGAAGGAGACTTCAAAGAAACACTCAAAAAAGGTTGTCCAGGTATAAAAATTTTTTTTCTTTTTATATTTCTTACAGAATTTCCTTCTTTAATTTTCCTAAATATTTTATTTATATCACTGTTGCCTTCCTTTTGTTTATTTATTTCTTTGAAATTCAATAATTTTTTATTTTCCAATTAAAGGATTTATGCTGATTGAAACTTGATCTTTGTTCTTTTAATTTTCCTTCTGAAAAATTATTTAATTTTAAACTTTTATCATTAAAACTTAAACAAGAATTTCTATTACCTAAATTAACCATAAATGATGGCAAATATCCATCAATACTTGTAGATCTTCCAGTCATTTTATTAAAATAAAAAGATTTTGTTGGAAAATGGTCATTATATTTGTAAAATATTTTATCAGCATCAAAAGTAACTTCTTCCCCTAAACCTTCAAATCTTTTAACATTTCTAATATTATATTTCTTATTTGAGTATACAACCTTCATAATGCATTTTGGTTGAACTAAATTATATCTTGGATTTACTTGAGGATGAAGAGGTTCTTCTTCATAATATAAATTATCTATTTTAATCCTTAAAATTATTCCCTAATTATATAAAAACTGTCTTCCTTTTGTAAAAATAATTATCCTTTATTTTTAGATTTAATATATACTATTATAATTTTTCCAATTATGACTACCTTAATTCCCCTACATATAGTTCTATTTTATAAATATTATAAAAAATTAGGAATCTTAATACCCTAAACGTCACTATAAACCCCCCTTTCCAAAGGAGAAAGTCTAAATTTTTGTGGGGGATTATTATAATGTTAAAATAGAATATAGACTTAGAAAATTGGTCTAATACCCCCTATAAGTTCCAAAATTGGTATTATACTCGCTTTAATTCCAAAATTAGTGTTATACCTCCTAAAAGTTTCAAAATTAAAAGAGCTGTTATACCCCCTAAAACTTCCAAATTTTTAATTACATCCCCTAAAAGTCCTATAATTAATGAAAATTGAATAGAAAAAACCAAAAAAATAGTCTAAATAAAGTTTTAAAAATTATATTTAATGTTAAAAATTGTTGCTTGTTTTTTACTCGCCAAATTTGAAATGGTGGGGAGGGATTATGGTGTCAAAATAGAATAGGGGAAAATCAAAACTTTCAAAGGGGGATTATTCTGACAGGGGGATTATTGTGACTTTTACGGTATAACCTAAAATCATTTTTAATTTTTTTTCTTGTTATTATTTTTCAAGAAGAATTTAAATCTATAAAAATCCAAAAATGATTTTCAATTGAATTTGTTATGGCCTTTAACATAATTATATAATGAAATAAATATGGAGACTATGATATACATCCTTCATAGAAATATTCTCCCTAATAATAAACAAAAAAAATAATTATGCTAAAAAGTTTAAAAAGTTATTGATATTTTTTTTAAATTAATAAAATATAAAATACTCTATGTAATGAATTTGCGCCCCCTATTTTTTCATAAATTCAATAAATATTAGAATATGTCTTTATTCCTCCTTAAAGAAATAAATTTTATAAGCAAAAAAAATATTAATAAAATTCTCTATTTTCCTTTAATTTTTTAAAGAGATTATTGGTTTGTGTCATCTTGTTTTTAGACCTTATAATTAAGGTTAGAGGTACAAATCTGTTACTTAAGGCTTTTTTTCCCTAATTGTCTTTTTTAGTTTTCTGGATTGTTTATGATATTAATAAAAGAAGTTAAATTTTCAGGGGTTTAAAAAGATATGATTTTCCCTCTCATAAAAATATTATTTTTGGAAAAATAATGTTAATTATATCTTGGAATATGATATATATTTTAATAATCTAAATATTTTCAAAATTTTATACTAAGAATTATAGTAAATATTCCCTTGAAAGCATTTTATCAAAAGTTATTCCTTTTATTGTCGTTGGATTTATATTATTTAATCTTCTCGTTTATATAAGATAAGTTAAAAGATATTTATTAATATTTAATAATAAATAAATTTAAAATACCATAAAGCACGAAATAGTGCCCCCCAATTTCAAATTTTGAGGTTCAAATTTTTGCATGAAATAGTGCCCTCCCAAAATTTCAGTCGATTTTTTAATTTTTTACAAGAACTTATAGGGGGTATTATAAAAATTTTTTGAAAAAAAGCAAAAAAAACAAAAATTTGAAGCACGAAATAGTGTCCCCCCCTCAAAAATTTTGATTTGCTCTGCGGGGGGGCACTATTTCGTGCTTTACGGTAATTAATGAACTATTTATATTATTGCTACTATTATTGTTATTATCTTGTCTTTGGAATAAATTATTAGAAGTTGTTTTATTCATTTTTATTGAATTTTTATCTATATTATCATTATTAAAAATATTAGATGCAGAAGAAGTATATACTGTCTTTTTTGGATCATTTATATTAAAAAAATTTTTTCTTTTGAAAGAATTTAATTTTTTAAAAATAGTGTTGTTTTTGAAATTTTTATTATAATTATTTATTTTCATTGTAAGATATTTATTATTTAATTCAACATTATTTCCATTATTTCTTATTGGATATTTTTCTAAATTTAAATTAGAATTATTATTATTATTAGATTCATTATTATTATTAGTATTAGTGTTATAAAGAGGAACTACTATATTTGAAGGAAATTGATCCCCCCCTTAAAATAGCTCTCTCACCCACGTCTTAAAAATTTGATTCCATTAGATATAGCCCACCCCCAGATTTTTTATCTTTAAATGCAATAACAAAAATTTTTTTCATTCTAAAAAAAATTTCATTTTACAGTGAAAAGACACCCATTTTTTTTGAAAAAAAGGGACTCAATTTCCTTTGAATATAATAATTCATTTTTTAAAGCATTAGAAGTATAAATGGTTTCATTTTCATTACCTTATTTTACTGTGTCATTCAACCACAATTGCCATTTTTCTACCCCAATTTTTTCAGAATCTACCTTCCCTAAACAACATTTTTTACCATTGTCATTCGACCATCCTCCTTTTGCTCTGTAATTAAGGTGGTCAAATAAAAAAGTAAAATACGGTATTATTGCTACTGTTATTATTTATATTACTATTATCTTTGTTATTTATTAAGCTTTGCTCATTAATTAATGTATTATTATCATACATCATACTTCCTTTAATAGAATTACTATTATTTCCTATTTGGTCAAAGGTTTTATTATAACCTTTATCCAAATAAAAATTGAAAGCTTTTTCATTTCTTATTCTAACATCATGATGTTCAGGTATTGTTCCTCTTTGCAATTGCTTTTCCATTTCAACATCACCTAAAATTTTATCTTTAACCATACTATCAACAATTAATGATTGGCTTCTCTTCAATTCTTTTAATTCTCTTATTTTTTCATTATTTTTTATAAAATCATTATTTTTTTGATTATAAAATGTAGGACTTTTATATATAGTATCAATCTTAGAATTTACTATTTCTCTAATTTTTTCCTTTCTTTTTTTTCTTTCTCTTTCTCTTTTTTTTATTTTATTATTTTCAATTCTATTTTTAACTGTTTTCGTTAAAAATTGTTGGTCATATCTTCCACTCATTAATCTTACCAATATAGCACGAATTTAAATAAATATCGTAGATGTTGAAATAATTCCCCAAGTCTACAGGTCAAGCAACTTTTTTGGAAAAAGAGGAGTTATTTCTCAATAGGATTTTTCGAAGATTAAAGCTTTAGGAGAGAAAATAATTAAATTTAATAAATTTTTTATATGTTCTCTTATTTTTATATAAATTTTTATTAATTATTTTTTCGTTTCTTTCTCATTTTTTTAAACTCAAGGGGGGGATAGAGTTATTTCCAAATATCATTTTATGAAATTGGACTTAATTGGGAAGTATTAATTCTAAATTTACAATATATTCTTTTTATATTAATGCTTAAATTTAGATATATTAATTTAAATGAAGGAGAATATATAATTTTTTTATAAATAAATTCCAATTTTGGATTATATCTGGTGGCATTTACCGTATTTATCATAGCTGACCTCCCTCGGCGCTGTTCCCCCCTAGTTTTTGGTCAAAACCACAATTTTGAGGTTTCTCATATCTATCCCCCCTCCCAGCTAAAGTCAAAAATAATTAAAATTAGAGTAATATGTTGTATTTTAATGAAATTTTAATTAAATAATATTTTGAAAATTTTCCCCTGTTTTTGAGCCCTCTCTCCTGTCAAAGGGGGTGGGGACCGCCATGAGAAATACCGTACTTCTGGTCCTAAAATTATCATATTATTATCTTCAGAAAAATACTGTAATTCTCAAATTAGAGAGCTCAATTTGTGCTCTAAAAAAAGGCAATGCAGAATTTAGAGAATTGATTTTTAAAAGGTACCAACCTCAGAAATTTCATATTTTAAGTTTTAGAATTTATTTTTTTTATGTCTTTTTAGAATTTAAAAATAATTATAAAATATAGGTTATTTCTTTGGGAGATAGCTCTTTTGAGATACTTTCATTTTTTCCAGAAGGGGAGATCTTTAATTGCGCAGACACTCAAATAAAAGAATTACATTAATTAGAATTATCAGTATGATGAAGCAAATGATAATAATAATTAAATTTATTACTACTATGTATCAATTTTTTTAATTCTTCTTTTGCCTTTGCTTCTTTAGTTATCTCCCTTTCTTTTATTTGAATTAATTTATTTTTAGCTTTTACTTTATTATTAACTTTACTTTCAATAAAAGTGCATGGATTTTTGACATTAGAAAAATATTTTAGTTTTTGGTCATTTATTTCTGAGATATGCTTTGCTTCATATTCATTTGTAAAAATATCTTCTTCTTCAATATCATTTATTTGATCTTCTAAATCATCATATGATTCTTCTTTATTTATGAAATCAGTTTCAACTATTTTTGTCCTTTTTTTCCCAGCTAAAATTTTATCTATATGAGATTTTCTATCTAAAAGATAGGATAACTTTTCGGAACTTACTTTTCCTGCATGGGAATAAAGTATTTCTTTCTTTTTAATTAGACTATTTTCAGACATTATTATTAAATTTAATTCTTTTATTTATTTAATTGATTTCAGTTTTATTAATATTTAAAAAAATTAATTTTAAAATAAAATTTTAAAATAATTTTATTATTATTCCTTTCTTTATTCTAATAATTACTATAAAAATCACGGTATGCCAAATTAATTTTTTTTCATATTTAAAAAATAAAATTATAGAAAATTTGGAATGATTAAAAAGGAAAGCTTCTAAGAAGGGTATCCCCCGAAATTTACGCTAATTAAAAGAACTTATTTTTCTCTACGAATTTATTTAATTTCAAAGTTAATGAAAATTTTTAGATTTTTATTAAGGATATTAAATAATATATATTTAAAATGATGAAAAAAAGAATTAATGAACTTTACTAAAAAGGGCCTCTTTAATAATTTAACCAGGAAAAAAATAAATATAAATTGTATTTTACACTATCTAGGAAATTTCCTTTTTTTGCCTTTTTTCTTAGACATAATACAAGAAAAGGAAAAATAATACCTTATTTATGTTATTATTTCCTTTCATTAATATCCCAAAATATAAAGTTTTTGGTATTTTTTTAGGTATTTCATATGCCAATTTCACCTGCTTATATTTGTCAGTTAATAATCTTACATGATCTCAGTTTTTGGAATAATGGATGAGGGAATATTGACTTGGAATATTGTATATCAACAATAATTGTATTTTATTTATTGGAAAAGTTGTTTTAGTTAAATTTAAAATAGGTTTCTTTATTTTATATATTGGAAATATTAATTAAAAAATATATTTTAATTGAGTTTAATTATAATTCTTTTTATAAAATAATTTAATATATCAATTTTTATATAATTAGAATAAAATTAAAAATAATTTAAAAAAATGAATTATGATAATTATAGTGACGAAGGAAGTTGTTTAAATGCTGTTAATATTACATCAAATGTTCGTGCCCCTGGAGAATATAAATACTATTATTGTGGAGAAAATAATTCTTCTTCAGACAAATCTTTTTTATCAATTTCTACAATGTGGTATACGACAAAAATATCTGAAGATATGTTTTTATTATCATCATGCTATACACCATTTTATACTTGCCTTTTATATTATTGCCCAAAAAAAAGTATATATAATATATATATATATCAAAATTATTTAGATTATAAAAGTGAAAATATTTCTTTAAAAGCTGTACAGTTAATTCAATTAGAGCACTCATATAAAACAAAAGATATAATTATTTCAAAATCAGATTCCACGGGCCAACCTGTAATAAATATTAATGTAAAAATTTATTTTGGAGCAGATAATTATATATTATTAAATGAAATTGATAGAAGAATTTTACTAATTGATTTTTTTAATGGAAATTATGTTACAATTTTTAATAATAAAGAATCAAAATCTCAAGAGCCAATATATAATATCATAGACACTTATGACGAAAATTATTTTTTCGAAGGAGAATTAAGATTAAGAACTTATGCTTTTTTGAGTATAAAATACCAAGAAAAAAAGTTATCATATTATAAATATAGATATTTTATTATCGAAAGAGGTATTTTAGAAAATAGTTACTTTTTTTTGCATTCTATAGATTTAGACATGGGAAACGGTGAACCTTTAGGAATTAAAATTGCAAAAATACCAAAACAGACTTCTTCCACAGGGCAAGGGGAAGATAAAAATCAACAATGGTTTTATATATTATGCTTCTTGTCATCCCAAAGATTATTTCAATTAATAACAAATTATGATAAATTAACATTGTATCAAATGCTAAGAAATGTTAATCAATGCAATGTAATTGTAGTTCCTACTATTGATCCAAAAGTAAATTCAAAATCAGGCAAAAGTAGTATGACAACAATTGGGCTAAGAAAAGATAATCAATTAAAGAAAAATCAAGAGGAAAATAAAATTAATACTAATGAAAAAAACAATAATGAAGTTAATAATCAAAATACAGAGATTAAAAATACTAAACAAATATGTTTTTGGTCAACTTCAATAAATTTATGGTTGGAAAAAAAACAAGTAGCTCAAAGTGTTAAAATATTTTTGAATATAAATACTAAAAGATTATGTGCTTTAATTTTATTTTTTGAAATGGGTGAGGTTGCAACATTTCCATTTAATTATAATGATTCTCCAGAAGAAATAAAAAATAAAATAACTATAACTGCACATGAAATACAACTTGATAAAATAAGGCCTGACACTTTTGGCTCTTTAGCAAAAGTTTATAAATTTCAAGAGCATTATTTTTTTAAATCAAATACAATATGCGCATTAACATCAAAGAATTTAATTTTAGCGATTGATAATAAATTTAGAATTTATGATTTAGAGACTAATGCCCCTTTATATAGTTATAATTTTTATAAAGAAAATATTGCATCTTTTTTATTATTTGATGATATTGGAGCCACATTTTTATTAACTTGGACAAAAGTTTTTAAAATAATTTTCAATACAAGATATAAAGTTATTTCGGAAAATGAAATTAAAAATAATCCAAAATGCCCAATAAATGCTTATCAACAAGAAAATTTAAATTATCCTATATTTGAAGATAAGCCTGAAGATATTTGGAATTCATATTGTAACAAATTGGAAATTGATTCAAATGATAATAGAAAATATTTATATAAAGATATAAAAATAAATAATAGTATAAATACCTCGACATCCAATAATAAAAATAATGAAAATGATAAAAATAAGAATAAAGTATGTGTTATCTGTTCAAAAGATGCTGAATATTATTGTAGCGATTGCGAATTAAAATTTTATTGTGGTAATGAACATTTTAAATATGATTATAATAATATTCATTTTTATGAATGCCAGTTAGTTCAATTTTTTAAAAGAAAAGATATTATGTCAATAGAAAATAAAGATATTCGATATATTGTTTTATATAATGAATTAATTAAATTATGTGGAAGAATTTTAAATTTTATGTTTACAAGAATATTTGTGGGAAAAGATTGTCATGTTTTTTTAGAAATGTTGTTAAATTTAATATCTTTATTAGATAATTTTGGTTTTAATATAAATTTTGCTGAGTTTTGTAGTTCTAATTTATTTCCTTCTACAGCTTCTACAGATAAAAAGTCAAGAGCTGAAAAAATATTATTTTTCCAAGAATGTATATATTTTTATGTTCAATTACAAATATTAAAATGTACTTTTACTTCAAAATGCAAATTATATAATTTAACTGATTGTTATCTGAAAATAATCAAAAATGATATAATTCCAAAATTAACTCCTAAATCAAAAAAGAAAATTATTCCTTTAAGATGCGATAAACTTAAAAAAAATGTAATTTTCCAAAATGAGTTTTTTCAAAACTTTCAATCTCCAGTTTTTTTTGATCTTAAAAAGGCTTATATTAATGCAGAATGTACTGATTATGTTGATATTGTAGAAAGTTATATCATGAAGCATTTAATGGCATTATCAATATTAGTGAAATTTAAAATAAAATTACATTCTTCAATAGATGTTAAAGATACTTTTGTAGATATTAGTCTTATGTTTGATGATCATTTTCGGGAAATTAAAACTTGCAAAAATGTTGCACCATATTGCTATTTTTCTATATCTTTTTATTTAGTAGAAATTGGAAAAGTTCCTCAAACTGTTAAATTATTAAAAAAAATGGAATCTTCTTTTTCCGAAAAGTCAGATACCAAATTAAAGGCCCTTACATATTATAATTTAGGAGTTTTACAATATGCTTTAGGAGAATTTAAAATTGGAATACATAACATTGAAGAAGCATATAAATTAATTGTTAAATTCTTTTTATCTGAAAAATTTAAGCATAGAGTAATGGTTTCATTAGGTTTGGCTTATTTAAATCAAAGAAATTTATTTAAAGCTTATGTTCTTATACAAAAATCTATAAGAGAATTAAAAAAAATAAAAAAACAAAAATATGAATTAAAATGTATAAAATTAAATGTATATTTAAATTATATTATTGATTTATATGAATATTCATTTATAACAAAAGCAAGATTGCAAACAAATAAAAATAAAAATAATAAAAATTATAATATTCATCAATTGATTAATTTTGTCCAAGGAGAAAAAGACAAAGAATTAATAGTAATAGAACAACATGTAAATGAATTTTTAAAAGTCGTCGAATATATTTGGAATTTACCAGCCCAAACATTACAGCATTTACAAAATGATAATGATAATCCTTCAAAACAAAGTACAAATTATAGAGAAGAAATTCATCATGAAAAAAATTTATCTTTTACATTGGATAAATCTCAAATGAGTACATTTTTAATTAGAGAAACTGGAATAGAAAAAGAAGAAAGTCAATTAGAATATGATGAAGATATAGAAGTTAAACCTCAATTATTTGATTCACTGACAAGACAACAACAAAAAGATTTTAAAGAACTAAAAACTGTTTTTTTAAAAAGAGATATTATTTTGAGGGATTCACTTGGAGAAATAGAAAAATTTAATATTAATTATGATCCAGTATATTCAGTTCAATTTCAAAAAATTATTGAAAAATTAAAAAGTAATTTTTTACTAAAAGATATTTTTTATTGTTTTCAAAATGAAAAATGGAGAGATGAATTATATAATTATAGTCCTAATAGTTTACTATTTGGACTAAGTAAATATTTAAAATTAGAAAAAATAAAAAATGTTATTGCAATAGAAAAAAGTAAATGTTTAGATATGATTAAAAAGGAGAAAAATGATTTAACAAAAGAGCGTAAATTAATTAATAAACAATCATATGTTGAAACTGATTTATTAAAAAAAATAAATATAGAGAATAATATTTATCCTAATAATAATATACAAAATATTAATAATTTAAATAATCCAATTAATACAATTCAAAACACAGTATTTTAGGAAATAGACCACTATTATTAGAATCCCCAATCAAAATCTGATTTTAAATATGCATTTACCGTAAGTCAGAAATTTGTGATCCCCTCATTTTTTTTTCCCACATTCTAATCGAATGTCCAGAAATTATGTCTCCCCTAAATAGGGAAAAATTTAGGGAAAGAAAAAAATTTAATCTAATTTTTAATTCCAGCAAATTGTACTCCCCCTGCTGGTTTTTTTGGTTTTGCTTTGTAATTGATGGGGGCAAAATTTGCTGATTTAAGGTAATTCTGATAATATAATCCCCCTCAAAAAAAAATGGGTATTTTTTAATAGTTTTGGGTTATATTCCCTTAAATATAATAATAATATGTCATTATTTTCAAGATATAAAAATGAAGAAATGAATTAATCTAAAACCCTTTTTAATCCCCCTTATTAATTCCCCTCTCGAAATTTGAAGATTTTTGAAAAATGACATCCAAACTAATAATTCCGCACCACAAAAAATTTTATTGAAAATCCTATTTTTTATTCAAATCAATTCTAATTTTAATGTAATTTTCGGAATTAATAATTCTCCATCAAAATTTGGAGATTTTTCAAAAATGACTTCGGAATTAATAATTTTTCCCCCCCAATGTAAAAGTGTTTTACGGTATATACAATTTAAAAAGAGATTTTCAGAAGCTTTGAAAGAAAATGAAAAAAATAAAAATGAAGATAAATTTCAATTTTTCAATTTAAAAGATGATTATTTAGTAAGTTTATATAAAAATGTATATTTGAATAATCCAGAGCATGATTTTATATTTCAAAATCCTTCTTTAATATTAAATTACTGTAATCCAGAGGGCTAAGTCCGTATTTAGCCCTGATGATTACATTTTTTTAGGTTTTTTTCAACATCACCTCTAAAATTCCATAACCAAATATTTTTGTAGGGAAAATTAGGGAGCGAAAAATTTTTGTCCGGGCTTAATCTTCTAGATTATAATATATATTTATAGATATATCCAATAATGATACTTCAAAAAAAGAAGCAAATGAATTAATTCTAAAACAAAAAATACAAGAAGATGAAAATAAAAATAAAAATAGAAAAAGTAATAATTTTAATAAAAATAATACAGATACTTTAAAAGAAGAAGAATCTAAAAATAAGCAAATAAGTAAATTTGCTCCAAATTTAAAAACTTCAAATAATAATAATAATAATTCAAATGGAACAAAAGAAATAAATGACATTTTTGACAAAACAAGTAAAATGATTATTAGTCCAATTCTAGAAAATATTTATGATTTAAACAATTATAATAAAAGTTCTTCAGAAACAGTAATAGAAAATTATATTTATCTAAAATTTGATGAGAAAGAAGATAATTTAGAAATTGTAAAAGAAATTGAACTTAGTTTTATTTTCATTAGGAAAAAAGTTAGAAGTGTAACTTCTAGTTGGGGCAATAAATTCATTCCATCATTTGGTAAAAAGAAAAAAATTCCTGAAAGAAAATCTTGTTTACCAGATTTATTTTTAAAATTTTCAAATGGGAAAACCTATAATAAAATCGATAATACAAAGAAATTATTGAATGCTAGCGAAAATGTAAAAACATTATATAATAGAAAAGGTTCTTTAATAACAAAATCTTGGAAGATAAATAGTAATCTTGAGAATAATTTAAATATAGCAAATCTTGAAAAAAAAAAGAAGAAAAAAAAAGAAAAAAGTGCAAAAAATTTACATGAAAGATTAAGCATTAATTTTAATATAGATATGAATGAAATTGTTAACAAAAATAATGATAAAAATGAAACATCTTCAGAAAGTGAGGATTTAAGCCAAAGTAAAACTTCAAATGTTGATAACAATAAAGAAAAAAATTCTTTTATAGAAGAAAATAATGAAAAAGAGGAAAGTGATAATAATATAAAAGATAATAATAGTGGCTTAAATGATAATAATAAAAATAATGAAGATAATTTAAATATATTTAGAAATAATAAAAAAGACAATAATATAATGGATAACAGTAATATAAAAACAAAAAATTCAAATAATTTAATTTTAGGAAATGAGGAAAATAAAATCAATAATAATAATTATAATAATAATATTATCTTTAACTTTATAATTTTCTTCTAGAGAGGAAATTATATAAAAATATTTTATTTTTTTGTTTTTTTTCAAATTTTATAAATATTTTAATATTAACCAAAATGATGATAATAATAAAAATATTATCAATAATTTTGTTTTTATAAGAGTAATATATAATAATATTGCCTTCTTTTTTCAAAAAATAGTAAAATGTTAATAATAATAATAATATTATTTTCAAATTTTATGATGAAAAAGAGTCAGATGCTATAAGCAATAAAGATGAAACAAAAAATATGAGAAAAAAGACAAATAAAAACACAGCAAAACATGAAACAGTATCCCCTTGGGAGTAGGCCTCCAAACATGGGGATACTATATATGTGTTTAAAAAATGTAAAACATTTTTAAAAGGGGCTATTATTTTATGTCATTTTGAGGGAGTTTTTAATTTATAATTTTTCAAAAAATTTTCCAAAATCATAGGGGCCTACTATTTCAGACATTTAGATATGACTCAAGAAAAAATATTGAAGGGGGCGACTACTTCTCGTTTTATGGTAATGAAATAATAAAAAACAATAGTGTAAAACTATTAAATAATAAAAATAATAGTAAAAAAAGATACAAAAATTTAATAATAAATACTAAAAAAGGAATAGTTAAGCCAAAAACCTATAATTATTTTTCACCAGAAAATATTAGACAGGAAGAAGATGAAAATATAAATAATTTCTACGGGAATAAAAAAATATCATTTTATTCAATGTCTCAAAAAAAATTAAATAAGAATTATGGATTTAAAAATAAAAAAGAACAAGAAAAGGAAATTTTTAATGGAGCATTCGAATATTTGCAGAATGAGTTCAATAACCTTACAGTTCTTATAAATCAGAAGCATAAATATATACCAACATTATTTTCTCCTCTAAATAAATCATTAAAGGGTAATAAAAATATAAAAAATATCAAGGGAAATCATATAATTAGCGTAAAAACATTGTCTTAAACACCCCCTAATTTTGAAAAATTTGGAATTTTCATCTTTTTAACAAATAACTATTTTTGCACCCTATTCAAGTATTCCCTCAAAAAATGCTTTGAATTCTAACACAGGAGGGTGGGACATAGGTTTTACCATAATAGTAGCGGAATCTCTATTCCAACATTAAAAAATAAATTTAAAATGAATGAAAATCAAATTACCGTATTCCACGAGTCTCAAATTCTTTGGAGAAATCAGGATATCCATATATTTAAAAATAGTTTTTTTAAATTTGTTAGAATAGTATTTAAATAGGGATTTTCAATTTTGGATAGCCCTCTTATCATTATAACTTCGTAAATTATGGTAATATATAAAAATGAAAATATACAATTTATTACATTCAATTAAATTTAATTTTTATAATTATTTATTTCAAACAAAAATAAAAATACCATATATGAATGAATAAACCGCCTTCCCTGAACCATAGAGAAAAACAGAATTTTTTTGGGGAAGGGGGATTTTTTGTTGAGTTTCATTTTATAAAAATATTATTTAAACTATCAATTATAATCCAAAAAAATTCATTATTGATATACAATTTTTTATCAAAATTTATGGGGGATAATTAGTTAGGTTTTTTTGGAGAACAAACCTTATAATTTTAAGGGGATTATTAAGTAGGGTGGTTTATTCATTTAATTACGGTAATTATAAAGTTCCTTATGATTATAAGAAGAAAGGAAAACAATTTGGGGAAGAAAGTACTATATCTTTGAATTCCACATCAAGTGGATTATTTATATTAAATAATAATTTCTCAATTTATGAAGAAGAATCATCTAGTGTGAGAGATAATTTTCAAGAGGAATTACATAGAATAAAGTAAAAACCTCAACTATACCCCGCTAGTCAGAGAAAAGAAATTTTTAAGAAGAGGGGTTAAGCAGGGTATATGCTTTCAAAAAGATTTTATAAAAATTCATTACATTCTAAAATAGAAAGATTAGATTAAAAAAAGAGAGGTATGGATTTTGGTTAAGGAGAAAAAATTTTTTTGAGGGGAAATTTAGGGGCCATCGTCCAGGGTTTTACGATAATTAATTTTAATAAAAAAATGAAAAGCAACGGAAAAGATTATAATTTCAATAATATTATATCTAATAAAAAAATCAAAAAATCTGTTTCTCAATCTAATTTTTTTGATAAAAATAAATTAAAAATTTTAGAAAGTGATGATAAAATGATTTATTCTAAAGGTAAACCTTTGGCTAAAACTAATAAAAATTTTACACCCGTCTCAAATATATTTAAAAAATCTTTAAATAAAACGACAAATACTGGAATGTCTACTAGCAAAATATTTAATGGAAAATGATTTATTAGGAACTCAATTTATGGC
>JAJMZN010002528.1:0-14847 GCA_023807165.1 Diplodinium dentatum
GGAATAAAGAAAAATTTGTTACGGAATAAACCCCCCCCCTCTGAAAAATTTCGCTCGCATAAGACTTAGGGGGGGGGTTTATTCCGTAATTTACGGTATTTTTCATTCTTAAAAAATTATAATTAATATTTATTTAAGAATTTTTTAAATAAAATTAAATTTAAAAATAATAACTTCAAAAAATAATAAAAATGTCTAGAGATGAAGGTCCATCATTAAATCAATCAAAAAATTCCAACCAATTAAATAAACCACCAAAATTATCAGATCAAGGTTTCCTAAATAAAGAATTGTTTAAGAATATAGAAGTGTTAGATAATGAAAATAATCAATTGAAAGCGGCTTTGGCAGAACTGCAAGAGGACCTTAAAGAAAAGGATAATTCTATAGAAGAAAGTCATAAAATAATTACAAAATTAAAAGATGAATATTCAAAAATAATAAAAGAATATCAAAATTTAGAACGCATAAATAATGAATTAAATAGAGAAAATGAAATAAATAAAAAAGCTGTTGAATCAGCTAGAAAAAATAATGATCTTATAAATAAATTAAAAGAAAAAAATGAAGAATTAAATGATGAAGCAAATAGATTAAGAAAAGATAATGCTTTAATGAAATCTAAAATAATTAGTAATAATAATATATCATCTAAAAAAGAACAAGATATAAAAGATAAAGAATTGATTATTAATGATTTAAAAGAAAGAAGTGATAATTGGGTAAATTTAATAAAAGAAAGAGAGCAAATAATAAATGAACAAAGTTTAAAAATAAAAGAATTATCAGAAATAATAAATAAAAAAGATGATCAATTAAAACTTATGGTAAATTTCAGTAAAGAAATAAATAAAGAAAATAAATCAAATGTACAAGAATTAACAAAACAAGCTGTAAAAACTATAAAAGTATTTTATAATACTTTAAATAATAGTCCTTATAGTACTTTTGATTCAGGATTTAAAATTGAATTTAAAAATGATCCAATTAATTTTGAAAAATTTGAAGAAATTTTAAAAAGGGGAAAGGCATCTTTTTCCCTTGAAGATGGATTAAATGGTATGATGTTCATACCCCCTGGGGTAAAAAGTATTTCAAAAGAATTTTTAATGGATATGAATTTTAAAACTGAATTAATTAAAGGTGAATTATTCACAGGGTTAATTCGAGAAATGCAATTTGTAAAATTTTTAGAACAAATTTTTGATAAATTGAATATAAATGATGCGGAAAGTATTAAAAATATTTGTAAAAAAGTTATTGAATTAAAAATTTATTTTGATAATTTATTAAAAGAAAATAATTATATAAAAAAAATGAATCAAATTTTAAGACAAAATGTTATGCAAAATAATTTATACATACAAAAATTAAAAAATAATGTTGATTCAAATTTGAAAAAATTAAAAGAAAAATATATGACTTTAACTATGAATATTGAGTCAAAAGTTAAAAATGTAAAAAATAATAATATGATTTTAAAAGAAAAAGCAAGAAAAGATGCCCAAAAATTAAAAGCAGATATTACAAATTTAAAGAATGATATTATTATATTAAAAAAAGAAAATTTAAATTTGAAGCAAAAATTAGAAATAAAAAAAGATAATGATAAATTTATGAAATCATTTGAAAAAGAATTAGATAATAATAATAAAGATAATCAAACTAATTGGAATAATACAAATCAAATTGAAAATATAAATAATTTTAATTATATAGGAATTAGACCTAATTATAATAATAATGAATTTATTAGTAGATTAAATAATAATAATTATAATCCAGAAAATATAGAAAATAATTTAAATAATAATACCATATTTCCTCCATATGAAACGCCTACCCCTAATTCCACACCTCATTTTTTTCGACCTCATGAAAATTATTATGAAATAGCTAATTCCCTTCATTTTTGGATGACCTTAAAAAAATTTTCCTCCATTTATTGTGTAATTTTGGAACAGCTAATTCCCCCAGATTTTTGGGCCCTTTTTTTGCTTGTGTACTATAACAATTTCAATCCAGATAATTTAGAAAAAAATAATTTGGAAAATAACTTAAATAATAATAATAATGATTTTAATCCAAATAATATGGAGAATAATTTAAATAATAATAATTATAATCCAAATAATTTAGATAATATTGAAAATCCAAAAAAAATAGATAATAATTTTGATAATAATTTTAATAATAATACAAATATTAATCCATTAGATAATAATTTAAATAATAATAATGATAATACAAATAATTTAAATAATAATTATGAATATAATAATCAAAAATACAAATATCCAAATAATATTACTTTCAAAAATAATAATATGAGATATGAAAACACAAATTCAAATAATAATATTCCATATGAAGGCAATAATTTAAATATAGATTATAACAATTTAATAAATAATAAAGAAAATATCAATATTAATGGCAATAATTTTAATTTTGATAGAAATTCAATTAAAGATAGAGAAGCAAATAATGAATTAATAAAAAATTATAATTTAAAAATTCAGGAAATATTAAATGAAAAAACTAAAGAAAAAGAAATAAATATCTTAGGAATCACCATAAACCCCCCTGATGAATATTTTTTGAATTTTTAATTATTTTTCAAAATTTTGAGATGGGGGATTAAGAAGGGGGTTTTTGATGAATTTTACGGTAATTCTAAAATTCAAGAATTACAAAATTTATTAAATGATGAACAAAATAAAAATGCAGTCTTATCTAAAGAAATAGACTCATTAAAATCATATACCGAAGAATTAAAAAAAAATATTCATTTATTAAAACAAAATCAAAATACAAATCAAAGCCAAAACCAAAGCCAAATAAGTAAAAAGAATGTTTTTACACCCCAATTATTCATAAAATTATTTTTTAAAATAAATCATAAAATTTTTTCTTCTTCAGAATATAAAAAATATATTAAAATATATAACTTAAAAGATATATATGCTGTATATGATACATTTAAAAAAACATGTGAAATTTTAAAAAGACAAGTATATGAAACACATTTTGAAATAGATACAACAAATACAAATACAGAAATGGATGATAATTTATTTAATAATTTTAATAATTCTAGACGGGCATTGGTAAATAGCTCATACCGGGCCGTCAATGAAAGAATTTTAAAATTAAAAAAATTTGAATTTGATATAATTAATTTAAATGAATTTTTAAAAAATTATTTAGTTTCACAAGAAGTTATAATACAAATGTTATTTAATAATAATAGCAATGTGATACAATTTGAAATTATTGAAAAATTATATAAATTGTTGGAAGAATGTTTAAATTTCAAAATTGATGAAATGAGTGATAATGTAATATTTCATAGAAAATTAATAATAAGATATTTAAAAAGCCAAAAAAATTGCCTTGGTTTAAGTTTAGAATATATTTCTTCTTCTTAATTTACTAATTTCGAAAAAAATAAATAATTTTTTTTTAAATTATAATATATTTATTTATAATATTTACCATATTTCCTCAAACAAGCCCCTTTATTTTTCAGAATACAGAAAAAAATTTTCCTCAAATTTACAAACAAATATTAAGGAACATCTAATTCCCCCATCTTTTTTTAGTTACAAAATGAGCTTCTTAATAGCTAATCCCCCAGCTTTTTTCCCTCATATTAGGCTTGTAAGGGGGAATTACCTGGGAAAATAAGGTAATTATTTATTTTATATTGATTTTTTAAATTTTTTTTAAATTTTATTTGTTGACCATTCATTATTAAAATTTTTTTACATTTAAAATATTTATTTGATACAATATTATCTTTTTTATATATTTTTTCCTTGAATATTATTTTATTTATTTTATAAATATAATTACAGATTCACTTTATATTTCCTTTCATAAAAATACATTAAATAAACAATATACAATTAAAATAATTATAAAATATGAAAATCAATATTATTTAAAAATCAATATTTTTTCTTTATATAAATAAGAGATAAAATTAAAAGAATTAAAAAGAATTCTTTTATATTTATAAGAAAAAATTCATAAAATATCAAGCATTTTAAAAAGGAAAATAAAAATGATTGAAGCATGAGCAAATCTTATAAAAATATAATTAAAAAATATTAATACAGTAATTGGCCGAGTCCTGCCCCCCTCTTCTTAGGGAGAGAGGTCCAAATTTTGAGGGGGGTAGGACAATGTCAACATTCTTCAAAAAAAATTTCTTATAAAATTTTTACAAATTCTTATAATTTCTTTAAATATATAATAAATTCGGATGAAATTTTTGGCCCTGAGAGTGGGCAGGACTACGCCAAAATATGCCAAAAAAATTAGCGGAGAGGCCTTCAAAAATTGGGGGAGGTGCTTCCATCAACTATGGTATTTCAAACAATATTAAAATAAATTGCTTTTTTATAATTATATTAAAAAACAAATTGACTCCTTCCCAAGAAATAACTTCTTCCCCTCATATTCTAAAAATGGGAGGAAGAAAAACCTCTCTATTATATTCCATTTTTTTCCTATTTTCTTTTTATTCTAAAAATTATCCTCCAAGAAAAATTTTGATTTCTTTTATTTATGGTATAGGGTGGCTTAATTCTCTGTTTATGATAATTTTTATAAATTTCTAATTTATATTGTTTTTAGTTTTTTTATACATGAAGGAAACAAAATTAATAACATGATAATCCTAAAATATATATAACTTTACAAATTGTATAATTATTATTTTCATTAGTAATAATAGAATTATATTTAAAAAAAGATTTATTTATATTAAAAGGCATAATAATAAATACCATATTCCTCGGGATATAGGCACCCCCTATTATAAGCACCCCCCCAAATTTTTTTGCTCGGACGAAAAAAACTCCCCTAAAATATCCTAAAATTCCATGAAATATAGGCCCCCCGCCTCGTTTTTTTTGTCTCGCTCCCTATTTTGGGGGGGCCTATATCCCGAGGATAACCGTATTTCTAATTGATTAAGATTTGAAATTTATTTTATATTAATCGTCGCAATTCATAATATTCCCATATTATTTATTATCCCCCCTTATGATATTAACTTCATATAAACCTGGCTTTAAAATTTGATTTTATGATATTTAAATATTAGTATTTTTTCAAATAATTTGTTAAAAAGTGTTTATATAAGATTTAAAGATATTTTTAAATATTTATTTTCTAAAGATAAAAATTTATTTATTATAATAATAATATTTAATATAATATTTTTATTTTTTTCTCCAAGATAAATTTCTATTCTTGTTATTCACCATTTAGTTCATCTTTATTTTTTATTTTTAAACTTTTTTATTTTTCTGCTTTTTCTTCTTTTTCCTCTTTTTCATTTTTTATTTCATTATCTTTATGGGGATGCTTTCTTTTCGTTTTTTTATTCAATAATTCTTCATACTTTTTAACTTCATCATTATCAATTTTCCTATCTTTTTTGGGATGGGGTTGATAAACTTTTTTCTCTCTTTTCTTTTTTTCTTTGTTTTTTTCCTTTTCTTTTTCGTCACTTTCTTCTTTATTCTCATGCTCTTCTTTTAATTCATTCCCCTCATTTTTCTCCTCTTTTTTCTCATTTTCTTCTTTTAATTCACACTCCTTCCTTTTTTCATCTTTATTCTCATTTATTTTTTCTGTAGCATTATTCATTTCTATATTGTTATTATTTATTATTGGCTTTTCTTCTTTTTCTTCCTTTTTTTCTTTTTCTTCGTTTTCTTCTTTTTTTGGTGTTTTTTCTGCAGTTTTTTGGAGTTCTTCTAATTTTGGCTTTGATTCTTCATCTAATTTTTTTTCTTTAGGATTTTCTTCTGGCTTAGATGGGTCTTGTGGATTTGCTTCTGTTGATTTAATTTCTTTTATTGGTTCTGTATTCTCTTTTTTACTTTCTTGTTCCATATGGTTGTGGTTAATTGATTATATTTAACATAATATAACGGCCTTATATAATTATATGATAATATTTAAAAAAAACATTAATAAAAATGTAAAATTCTAAAAAAAAATTTTGTTAGTTACTTTTCAAGAATTTCAAATTTATTTCTCCCTAACAAATTCAAATAAAGATTTTTTATGTGTAGTATAAAATTAAAAATTTTTGTAAAAAAATAATTTTCTTATAATTTAACTATAATTTTGTTAGGAGTAATCCATTAAATAAAATTTATGGGATTTAAATTTCAAAATCCATTTTATCAGGTCTGAAAAAAAAGTAGAAATGGAATTAACATTCCTGATATCTTAAATATTCTTCATATGAATTACTTATATATGATAAATAGTTAATATCCCAGGGAAGTAGGGGAAAAAGAAATTATAAACCTGATTGGGTTTAGGTGGGATGTCTAAAAATAGAGAAATTAATTAGTGGAATTATTTGAGAAATAAGTTAGGTTATTTTAAAAATTTAATTAAAGTAAATCTCGGAATTATCCCTCCCTCCAAAATGAAAAAAAGATATTTTTTGAGAGGGGAAAAATACGTAAAGAAAAAAACAATCAAGGGGGCATAAATTCTAGATTTAGGTATTAGATTTTTATTGAATTAATTGTCGTAATTAATTCTAATTTAAAAATTCCCTATTTTAAAATTTTATAATTTAAATCATTATTTATTATATATTTGAGAAATTGTAAATCTAAACTAAGATTTTCTTAAATATTAGCCCATTATAATAAGATGAATACTTATTTTATTTTCATTGTAATTTAATTATTATTTAATTCTTTATAAAAATATTACCAAAGTAAACATTTATAATTATAATTAAATTAATTCATATATAAATATTATAATTAATATTAAAAATTAAATAAAAAAAATTATAATATTTATATATATTAAAAAAATTAATATTTTTTGATATATATAAAATTTATAATTACAAATATAAAATTTAGATAATTAACTCTTATATATCTACTGCATATTCTTAGAATTTACTCCTGAAAGCTTCAAAGCTTTTTCTTTATCTAATCTCCTCACATATTCTCCACTTAAAATAAAATTAACTTCATTTTTCATAGCTTTTATAAACTTTTTATAGTTATCTGAACTTTTTAACATACTTTTTCCAGGATTATTAGTAATTTCAAAAGGGTCATCCATGGAAAATGCAATATCATCATCTTTTTCTTTAATTGATTCAATTAATTCCTTATGCACAGATATTTTTTGTTTTGAGTCAAAAAAGTAGGCATAATATTCAAAAAATTTTACAAGTAGATTCGTTACGGTTTCCTCATTTTGTTTACCATCATTAATATATTTCATATATTCCTTAATTTTATTGAAATCTTTCTCATAAAATGAATTTGTTTTTATTATTTTTTCATTAAAATAATATTCATATGTTTCTTCGCCATAAATTGGATTTGTTAAATCATTGTTGATTGGAATTTTTTGCAAATTTGGCAAAATTTTCGGCTCTACGATTTTTTGTAAAAAATGAATCATCATTAAAAGTAATGCATAACTAGATAAATATTTACCTACAGATCCATGTATATTATTAATTTTAGCCCAATATTTTAAATATATACCCATAATATGAAATCTTTGATCATATAAACTATATAATCTAATTAAATTAGTATTAAAAATAGGTAACATATTATGTACAGTTACATCTATATTATATTTGCTTTTTTGATACATGTATGTAATTTTTAGTAATAAATAATTAGTAGTAGTTATTACATTATTTACGCTTCCTAAATTTTGTTTTGTTATTCCTCTTTTTAATCTTTCTAAATATTTAATTTGGAATTCTGAAAGTGAGCATTTAGGTACAATGCATATATCTATATCTGTATCCCCAATATCTACCATAAAAGTATTCTGAAAAGAACCATATTTTTGTACTTTTTCAATTATTTCATTTGGATTATCGAAAGAATTATATATTGCATTTCTATATGAAATATAAAGATTTTCCAAAGAACTATAATTTTTTTTTCTATTTTCAATTATTTTTTGGTATAATGGTAATAAAATCCTTTTTTCAAAATTTTGCATATTAGTCCATATATTTACCGGCTTTTCTATTTCTATAATTTTTAAAATTAAATATTCCTGATAAATAACATCTTCCCGGGGGATTAAATAATTAGAAAAAATATAATTTAATAAATTAGTATTATTATTTACTGAAGTACTTCTTTTATACATTTGTATTAAAGAAAAAAGATTTTTTTCAAACATTTGTGAATTTTGTTGGAAAAATTCATTTTTATAAAAAGTAAATTTAGGTGTTAAAAATTCTTGTTTTTTAAAATTAATACGTAGTTTGTCAGTTATTTTATCTTTTAATTTTTTATCCATATCTTTCACTGTATCAATATATTTATTACCATGGTTTTGAGTACTACTATCAATATTATTATTTATATTTTCTTTTATTTCATTATTATCTATGGGGGGGTTATTATTATTATTAGTGCTAGCTTTTTCTTTTTCTAATTCCTCCTGCTCTAATTCCTCCAAGGCATCTTTTATTATTTTAGGAATATCTAATTTTTGAAGTAGTTCTTTTATATATATTTCTTTTTCTTGTTCTTCATCATTCATTTCTAATAAATTTTCATTTTCTAAATCATCATTAAAAGCCTCATCTAAATCATTTTCATCAAAATTATTATTTTCAATTTTTTCATCTTCTTCTTTTTCTTCTAAATCATTTTCTTTTATGCCGTAATCCCCTTTTGGTTCATGCCCAGTCGCTTCTATAATAAATTTATTAAATTCTCCTGTAAAATTAATTGGCTCATTAAATATATCTCCATCATCTTCATTTGGCATATTTTCATTACTATCTTGATTATCATTATGCTCTTCTTCATTTAATTCTTGGATATTATTATTATTAAATTCATCATTATTATTAATATTAATATTTTCATTATTGGCTATGTCTGGGGGATTATTCTCTATATTTTGATTTTTCTGTTCTTCTTCTTCTTTTTGAATATTAATTGGCTCTATTTGATTATCTATGGGATTAATATTATTATTAATTTCTTTAGGTTCAATATCTTGTGGGATGGGATTAGTATTTTGAGTATTTTCATTTATAATATTATTAATGATATTAATATTATTATTTATTGGTTCATTAATAACTTCTTTTTCTTCTTTATTTCCTTGATTTTCTTTATTTTCTTGGTTTTTATCTTCACCGTTAATTCCATTTATATTAAAATCTATATTAAAATTATTTTCATCTAAATTATTATTAATATTATCATCTTTTATATCGTCTAAATTATTTATATTATTTATGTTTATTTTTTCTTTTTCATTATTAACTTTAACTTCATCATTTAATTCATTTTTATCCTCTTTTTCATTTTTATTTAAATCTAAATTAGTCTCATTTTCATTTGCATTGTTAACCACCTGATTTACCTGATTGGTTTGATTTGCCTGTGCAGGCAAAACTTCTCCATTGGGCTCATTTCGATTTTCATTTATTAAATTAGTATCATTACCAGCATTATCATTGTTGATATTTTCATTTTCATTTTCTTTTCCATTTACTATATCCGCATTTTGATTTTGATTATTGGCTTCGGTGATATTATCATTGTCTTTATTTTGTATAATATTATTATTTTCATCAATTTCAACAAAATCTCTTTTTTTATATGGGCTTTTATTAAAAAATTTTTTATTTATATTATTAATATATATATTATTTTGATTATTATACCTATTATAATAATTATTATGATAATTATTTTTGTTGTAGTTATTTTTTTGTAGCTATTATTATTATAATAATAATTTTTTCCTTTGTTATTAAAAGTATTATTAACATTAAATGTTCTTATTTCTATATTAGAATTTTCCTCTCCATTATGCTGTTCATAGTTATTAATATTATTATGACTATTATTTTCTAAATTATTGTTATTAGGATTATTAATATTTTCAACTGTCGGGGCACCATTGTTGCTCACTTCCCCATTTTCTCTTAAATTATTACTGTTTGTATTATTTCCATTATTATTTGAAGAAGAAATATTATTTTCTTGGGTATTTTGGGATATAGGTACTTCTACTGCTATCATTTTATTTGGATATAAATTTTTTGGTTTCCTTTTATAATTATCTGAATTATTTTGGGTTAAATTTAAATTTTCAGTAATTGGCCCAATATCATTTTTATTATTTAAATCATTATTTATATTATTAATATTTGAACTATCCCCATTCCCGCCGTTATTTTCATTATTTAATCTTTGTTGTTCTACAGGTGGGTTTGTGTCTTCCCTAACAGCCCCGTTAATATTATTTTCATTCAAATTATTAATATTATTTGGTTCAATATTTATATTACTTCCACCGTTTAAATTATTATTTTCAGAAGGAATATTATTGCTATTATTAGTATTAATATTTTCATTATTTTCTTCTTTTAAATCTTCTTCTTTATTTCTATTATTATAATAAGAAGGATCTGAAGGTATTTCAATTTCTTTTTCTTCTTGCTTTTTATTATAATATTTTCTAGTTGAATTATTATTATTATTAAAAGTATTATTAAAAGTATTTTTTCTATAACCACCTCTTTGATAATAATAATTGTTATTCCCCCTACCCATATCATAGTTATTATTCATATTATAATCATCATATTTTAATTGCTTTTTATTATAATACCCACTATCAAAATTATCATTATAATCATATGTACCAGTATAATTTATATAATCTGAATAATCATTTTCATAATCGTCATAACTTCTATAACTTTGATTTGAATAATGACTACTATGCTTTTTTTCTTTTATATTATTACATATTATTTTCATGCTTTGGAATCTATTTTCTAATTCGTTCTTTTTTTTGTCATCATTAATTACATTTTTAACCACCCAAAAAATATTTTGCATTTGTTTAAATAATCTAAAATCAAATTTATTTCCTTTATATACTTGATCTAATTCATTTTCTATTTCTTTACTTAAACCTTCATGATTATTAAAATACATTTTTTGATATTCATTTTTCCTATGATATATTATAGTCATTGCGGTATATTTTATTTGTCTTAAAATAGTATCTTTAAAATTATAATTTCTTTTCCTTATAAGAGAATCAATATCTTCCATTTTTTCTTTAAATTTTTTTACATCTATTTCCCCCATGAACAAATTTAAATTATCTACAAATTTTAAAGCCTCGCTTATTTGGTTTATATCATTTTGATTTATTTGACTATTGTATAATTTGGTTTTAAATGAACTAAAAATGTGAAAAATTTTTGGAATATTTAAAGAAATTCTTTGAAACATTTCTTGTTCATTTTTAATAGATAAAATTGAATTTATATTATCTAAAGATTGAGATTGAGAATAATATGAGGATTGATTTCCAGAATCAGACATTTTTAATATTTGTAATATACTTTTTAATTAATAAATATTTTATATTTTGGAAATTTTGATAGATTAAATAGATTAATTTCAAATAATATTGTTTTAAAATAAATTAAATATTTTTATAAATTAATTACCATTCCCTTGAAGTAGAACCCTCCACTTTTGAAAAAAACAAAGGGTGGATAGATTTAAAAAATTGTTATTGACACCAATTTCATCTGGGTGGAGGAGGGCCTCTTTTTTTGGGGTTCAATTTCTTTGGAATTCAATATTTTTATCAATAATTAGAATTATATAAAAAAGCTTTTTATATTTATAAAAAAAATTAAATATGAATATTAGAATAAAAAATGTTCATCATCAAATTATTCATATTTATTTTTATTATAAATAAATTATTAATTTATTTTTTAAATAAATTTAAATTAATAAATATTTTAAGTGAAAAAAATGATTTTTTTTAGTTGAATGAAAATCATTATATAAATAAATCCAAAAAAATAAATTTAATAATTATATGACTGAATTAGATAATATGCCAACTGATGAAAAAGCAAATTTAAGTGACAAAAAGCATATCTTATCCTACCTTTCGTTCTTAGAGAAAATATACCAGCAGTCTCAAGATAATTCCCATCAAGAAAGACTATTCCGAATAAACAAAGCGATAAATTCAATAAAAAAATATTCCAACTGTAAAGTAAGTTGTTTCAATTTAAAACCTACAAAAATGATCCCAACAGAAAAAGGACAAAATTTAGATATTAGTCCAACAGACAAAAAACAAAATCTCACCATATCCCCTATATCTGAACTCCCAGAAGAAAAAGATAATAAAATAAATGATATCATACAACTTATAGAAAAAGAACTAAAAGAAAATGGTATAGATGAAAAAGATATAAATGATTCATTATTATCAACATCTAAAAAATCTTTAAATTCTCCAGATAATAATGAAACAATTAAAAAAACTACAGGTACAGCTGACAATATTCCTAAAACAAATATAAACCACAAAAGGCTTTCTAAATTATTCCTTAAAATTGAATTAAAATTAAAAACTTACATCCAGGAGAATAATATGAAAAGAGACTTAATAAATGAAGAAGATGAAAAAGAGAATAATAATTCAAATGAAAACAATCAAAATTATGAAAAAGAAGAAAAAAATAATCTTATTTATTCTTTTGCAGCAAAAAGCCCATCAAAATTGCCTAATGTTATTGACAGTTTTTTTTCAGATAAAAATAAAGTAAATTCGATTTTACAAAAAGTAAAAAAGCAAAGAAGAAAAAGTGTAATGGATTTTAATACAAAATATTGCCAGTTGTCAAAAGAAGAAAAAGAAAAAGAATATCTTAAAGATAGTGATGGTAAAGATAATAAAGATGATAAAAAAGATAAAAAAAGAAAAAAAATTGTGCCTGTATCCGCCCAGGTTGTTATGAGAAACAAAATTACTAAAAAAATCACCGATGAAAAAGTTTCTAATTTTTTTGATATGATAGATGAAAAAGAAGAAGATAAAGAAGGAATGGAAGACATTAACCCTTTTGATAATATTATGGAAGAAGAAAAAATTGATAATAAAATTAGTATCAAAGATAATATTAATGAAAATAATATAAATGAAAAACCCGCTATATTTAATATTGATAATAATGAAAATGAATCCTCAATAAAAATAGCCAGTAGTCTTAATAATAAAAGTAAATTCCATTTCAATATAAATAACAATAGCAATAATGATAATAATGATAATTCTAATGAAAATAAAATTATCAATAATATTGGATCTTGTGAAAATAATAATAATACCAATTATTTTTATGTAAGTAGAGACAGTATTTTTAATAATGAAAATGAGAATGATTCTAATGATAATAATAATTCAATAAATAATGATAATGAATATAAATTTGATTTATTAGATGATGATATTTTAATGAAAAGTTCCGACAAGAAAGATAATTACAATAGCCAAGAAGAAGAAAGTAAAGAAAGCGGGGAAAGCGGGGAAAGTGGTGGGAGCAAAGAAAATTCTAGTGATAAAAGTGATAATAATAGTAATGTTGATGATGAAAAATATAATTCATTAAGAAAGAAAAAAAATAAAAGAAAAAGTAAAATTGAAGATATTAATTTTGAAATAATTGATTCTATTACTAATAACTCAAAACAAATATTAATAAAGAATAATGCAACTTTATCTGAATTATTAACTTTAGCAGATTATAATGCTTTTGGAGACTTAGATATTCAACTTAAAGATACAACAAAAATAAATGATGAATTAAATAGTAATTTAAAAGATATTATAGAAACTTATTATCCTGGGCAAACTTTATTAACTGTAACAATTTTAGTTACAACTAAAGGTTTGTCAATCCCTTCAAATATTAAAAAAGCTTATCAAGATATGAGCCCAATAATAGGTAATATAATTTTTGAAAATTCAAAACAATTTGTGATTTCATTATATTTTAAAGAGAAAAATGCATTAGAGACATATTTTTTTGATAAAGATAAAAATAAAGAATTGATTAAATTTAATTCTTTTTCAGCATTTTGTAGTGCAAAAGGTATTTTATATATTTCAGGAGGAGAAAAAGAAGAACAACTTGATATAAAAAAATCTACAGAGGAATATAATAATTTTGTATCTATAGATATGAATAAATTAAATTACTATAATTTATATCTTGAAGTACTTCCAAATTTAATTGAAAAAAGAACATGGCATTCTATGATTTTTGTACCTAATCAATATATTTTTATAGTAGGAGGTTTAAATACAAAATCAGTTGAAATTTTTGATATTGATAAAAATGAAATTTATGTCGATAGTGAATTATTAGAAAAAAGATGTGAACCTACCATGTGCTTAGTAAATAATATTTATTTATATGCTTTTTGTGGATTTTCTCCTTTTCAAAATTTTAATGATAGTATTGAAAGATGTAATTTACTTAAGAAAAAAAGAGAATGGGAATTTATAGATTATACAAATAAGATTATTCCGTCTTTCTTCGGTGTAAGTTATTCTAATGATGATGAAATATTATTAATATCATCTAAAGACACTGTGGATGATGATAATAAGAATTATAAAATAAAAATAGAAAAAGAGGAAGATAGTCCGGATGAAATAAATGAAATAAAATTAAATTTTAATGGGGTTAGAACATTTAAAGATAAATTATTTTATCCATTTTTTGATAATTATGCAATAAATTTACCTTTAATTGTAGGGGATGATAAACAAGTGTTAACATTAGATATTAGTACTGGGAATATTGAAAGTAAAACTTATAAATAAAAATATTTAAATATTTATTTTTTTAGATTAATATTGAATTAAATCAGTTTAAATAAAAGAATTTATTGTTCATGGGGATTTGGGTTTGGGGTATGGGGGATTGGGGATTGGGGATTGGGGATTGGG
>JAJMZN010002529.1:0-14838 GCA_023807165.1 Diplodinium dentatum
CCCAATCCCCAATCCCCAATCCCCAATCCCCAATACCCAATACCCAATACCCATTTATTAATTTAATTTTATAAATATTAAATATAAATAATTTTTATATAAAATAATAAAACTAATATATTTCATTAAAATAATTAATAATTAATAATTGATTTATATTTTTAATGACTAAATATATTTAAAAATAAAAAAATGAAGAATTATTTTTATTTTAGTCTTTTCAAAATATTCATTTTATTTATAGTAATCCAATTATCAAAGCAAAATGAAAAAATGGAATATTTTGCAGATGATTATATAAAAAATGATCTTATTATTCCAGAAAATGACAAAGCTGATGAATATCAATATAATTTAGTAGATGCTAAAGTACTAACTAATCAATTAATAACTTTATATATTAAGAAACAAGGAATAATTTTAGATAGAGATGATTGTTGTTCTCAAGGACAATGTGAAGATTTTGATACTTGGGGCCCTCTTATGAGCGGATCTTCACAACTACAAGAAATATATAAAAATGCAGTATTTAAAATAGCTAATGATGGAATTAATGACGGAATAATATCATATAAATTCCCTGTTCCATTAGTTCAAAATATAAATTATACTTTATATCATAAAGTTTGGGTATTTGATAAAGAATTTGGAACTAAAGATTGTTATATTTATTTTAATGATAGAGACTCTGAAAAATTAAAAATAAATTTACCAGGAGGAAAAAAATTTGTTATATTAACTATTACTTATGATGAAAGTAATAAAAAACAAATTGTGAGTTGTGATGAATGTGATTCATCTGCAAAAACTTTAACTTTAGATGAAAATTTTTATTTTACTACAATAAAATTCCAATTTTTAGGTGTTAATTATTCTCCTACCATTTCCTTACATTGGACATATTATAAAATTATTTTAGGAACTGCTAATTTTTCTTTAAAAGGAAAGGGTATATGCAGTTATTCAAATCCATGTATAAAAGGCTATATATGTGTAGGTGGATTATGTGAAAAATGTCATTCTTCTTGTTATGATTGTAAAAACGGTGGTTTAACTACAGATTGTGATTCTAAATGTAGCACACATTCGTCTAGATTAACTCCAGATAGGGGAAGCTGCCCTCTTGGATATGTTGATTTAAGTAATTTTGATTCTTTTACTTTAAAAGATTTAGTTCCTCCTACAAGAAATAATAGATTTACAATTAGTTTTTGGTTTTTTTTGAGCTCATTCCCCCAAAATGATATTAGTGAATTTAATGAAGCTACAAAAGAAGACTACCAACCAAGAGTTATTTTAGCTAATAGTTATACTGATGATCTTAATTTTACTTTCATTTTTTCAAATGAAGATTTAATTATTTTTTGTTCTACAATGAAAAGTACTTCTCTTAAATCAACTAATACTTGGTATTTTGTTAAATGTGGAAGAGGAATAGGTAAACATACTTTATTTATAAGATATTTTAATGGAGTTTCTTTTGAAAGGGTTATTGATAAAAAAGCAGATGCAGAAAATCTTGCTAGTGATAATTCCCATGACAGTGAAGGGAGAGTATATTCTGAGCCTGAAGATTATATTACGTTTTGGTTCCAAGGATTTAATTCTTTATATAATAATGATATTCCATTTAAATTTTATATAAAGCAATTTATTATTTTTAGAGAATATGTACAAGAACCTTATGATAATAAATATTTTAGTTTTGAAAAAATATTTACAGGTACTTTTGAATTACCAGAAGTTATGTTTATAATTCCATTTGATGAATTAATTAGAAATGATAATAAATATGATGTAAAATGTTATTCCTACCAAGGAAGTATTTATGAAAATAGAATTACTTTATCTCCTTATTATTATCAAAAAAATTATACATTAGATGTTCCAAATTTATTTAGGAGATTGAATCTTTTACAAAGAAATCAAAAATATATTTCTCCTGATTTAATTAATATAGGAGATGTAAAAAGAGATAATAATACTTTAATTGCTTCATATGATTATTGCCCTATTACTTGTATAGATAATTTTTTCTTGACTTATAAAAGTAAAATGTTATTACAAGATATGGATTATACTGGAATGTGTACTTATGATTGTGAAACTGGATATTCTTCGCATCCTGGTTTATCAGAAAAAAAAGGTTTTTGTAATAAACTATGTGGTAATGATGATTATGATATAAGAGGTCCAATTTGTTTAAGTAATAATTATGATTTACTTCATCTTCAATCTGAATTTAAATGTAAATCTGGATATTTTGAAATATTTAAAAATTGCGATGAGTTAAATGATGAAAAAGAAAGAAATAATGTTTTTTTATTTAATCATGATCAAGGCCCAGCAAATATTGTAATGGATGTTATTAATTATAATTTAATTTCTTATATAATAGAAGTATGGATATATTTATCTACTTGTACACATGAACCAGATACACTCTACAAAATATTTTATACAAATCAATTTTATATAGATTATGACTGGGAGAGCTTTGATTCCTATATAAAAACAGATGCCAATAGAATTGTATATAAAACAGATGAAATAAAATATAACAAATGGAATCATATACTTTTTGAAGTATATTATGACCCTAAATTGGAATATGATAGAAAAACTTTAATTTATTTTCAATCGAAATATCTTTCTGAAGAAGCAATAGAGGTAGATCATTCAGAAAATCAATTACCTTTAGAATATATTTATTTTTGTAATAGAAGAAAAACTTCTTGTAATAATTTAGATGTTTCATGGTATTGCGCTTTTTATAGAAATTTAAGATTATTCCATGGTTATTTAGCAAATAGATATGTAGCTTATAGATATGATGAATTTTATTCAAATTATAAATATTTATTATCATCTATTAAATTATATTATCCTTTATATGGACATTATATAGCAAATAATTTATTAAGTCAATATAAAAGTACAGATTCTGCATTAAATACTAATTCACCAACAAATAATTGGAATTTTCCTCAATATTCTTATAGGACAGTTAATGTTGACAATTCCGGTTGTGAGGATAATTGTAATGAATGCTTTAGAGTTGGAGATAATAACCCAAATAGATGTTATAAATGTAATGATGACTATTATTTATTTAAAAATTATGAGACAAATAAAATTGAATGTAAAGAATCAAAAGATCAATATGTTTTACGTTTGCCAACAAAAGCAAATTTTAAAATGATTCCATTAAAAGGACTTAATCATGCAGGAGTAACAGTCAATTTTTTCATAAAAGTTTATGGTTTTACTGTTGGGGATAAAATAGATATAATATATTTAGGTGAACATTTAAAAATTAATTATAATTCAGATATTAATTCCGATTATTTTGGATTAAATTTAGTAACTTTTAAAGGTTCATCAGAAACAGTTGTTTCAAATTATAATGAATTTCGAAAACATTTAGGTTTATGGACTTTTATTTCAGTTTCTTCATATGATTCAACACATGAAACTTTTTTTCCACCTATGATAAGATTTGAAATAAATCATAAAAGAATGCCAATAATTGGCCCCTTAAATTATATATCTATTGGTGATATTTATTTTGCAAAAGAACTTTTTGCCTTAGTTCAAAGAGTTAAAATTTATACTACTTATTTAATAGGAACTAATTCTATTGAAGCAAAATCAAGTTCTAAAGTTAAGGATATGGTAGATCCTGATAAATATTTAGCAAGTCTTAATAGTTATGGTGAATCTTATTTTATGCCAGTAGAAAGAGAGTCTGATTGTCTTTATTCTAAATTTGATTTAGTGGGAACAGATAAAGAAAATGATGATATTATTATACCAAATTATGAATGTGTTATTGATAATATTGAAGAAATTTATAATCAAACTTTGGATATAAATGAAAGTGCATATTATCAATTCACTGATGAAAGAACTGCAGTTTTATATAATAATTGTAGTTCTGATTGCAATAAAATGTGTTTTGGAGGCTCTAAATATGATTGTACATGTAATTATATAAATAATGAACAAAAAATATTTTTAGGAAATGTATCATATCATTTTTGTAGGGATTTAAAATATATAAATTTTGCAAGAATGAAAAGAAGGGAGGTAGAAATATTTCAAACTGGAGGAGAAAAATTTACTCTTCATTTTTGGGTTTTTGCTTATTCTTACGTAGATAAAGTTTTTGGAGGATTTAGAGTAGATTGGAAAGGACATACAACTGTTGAAATAAAGATAGATTCAAGTAGCAAATATTATTTTACTTGCTATATAAATGATGTGGCTCAAAACAAATATATAGAATTTAATATGAATGAATGGAATTTTTTACATTGTGCAGTAAATTATAAAGATAGCAAATTTTATATTGCATCAGAAAATAAAGAATATGAACATGGATTTACATATATTAATGTTCCAGATATAGTAAAGTCTGGGCATACCCAACTAATACTAGAAGATTTGACTGATATAAATGCGAAAGATTGGGGTTATTTAATTTTTAGATATATAAGATTATGGAAAGATGCTTTTAGACATTCTTCATTTTTATCTAGAATCAAAATTGATAACAATTATTATAATACTAGTCTTTTATATCAATGGGATACAAGAATTAATAAAGATCATCGGGTATATGAGGGAAAAGGCAGAATCAATTTTAATATTGAATATTCTGGAGAAAAAATAGGAACTAATATTGTGCCTGAAGAAATATATTATGATTCTATAAATAATCCTTATTTATGCAAAGATTATGGGCAATTTTATGATAGAAAAACAAAAAAATGCATTAATTTCGTAGATGTATCAAATATTCAAGATAAAATAGAAATTGACAATATAGATGTTGCTTATAGTCATAATTATGGAATAGCATTTTGGATTTTTTTTGAAAATCATGAAGATACAGAAAAGCCTATTAACATCATTTGGCAATATCATATGAAAATATCATTACAATATTCAGGAACAACTATGAAGGCTTATTGCTTTCCACAGAATTATGAACCATATTCTGAAATTATAGAAAATATTGATAAGCCATTAGAGGAACAAACTTTAGAAGTATTAAATTCAGCAACAAATGAATATACAAACGATTTAAGTGGTGTTTGGTCTTGGTTTCAATGTAGTTTAACTTATAATAATAGATATTTTTATCTTAATGAAAATAAACAAAACTTAATTATTGAAACATTATATAAAGAAGGAAATACAGAATTTAAAAATGATGAGCCTTTAGGTTTTTTTTATAATGGAATATCCTCATCTTTATCTAAATTAACAATTGATACAATTGGAAATAAGTTATTCAAACATTCTAATATTTACATAAGATGTTTATATTTATTTAAAGATTTTTTACCTTATAATTATAATTTTAAATATATGGATATGTATAGAATTAATGGCTATGAATTCCCTCCATTAGCATTTGCAATGAATTTAGATCAATTTAATTTTTCTCATATCTCAGGAGGTGATGGAGGATATTTTGAAATGAAATATAATAGATTTAACACTTATGATAATAATATAACAAGTACTTTTATAAAAATAAATTTTTATAAGAGTGATACAAAAACCTTAAGTTTAGCAGCTAATTTTGTTTTCTTACCTTTATGTAATCCTAAAACAAAAGAAAAATATAATTCAGAAACACAATTATGTCAAGAAATTCAAGATTGCGATTATACAGCTTTAAATGCCATATATTGTATGGATGAAGCAACTCCATTAGTATGTAAAAAAAATTATTATATAAATATTGAGGCAACTACTGATAAAGCCTATTGCCAAAATTATTGTGAAGATAGCAAATTTTTTAGGTCACCAGGAACTACAGAAAATCAGGGTATTTGTGGAACTGATTGTCTCGATTCTACAATTTTAAAAACTTGCCCTAATTCAGCTTCTTCTATTTTAACTTATCAAGAAAAATTTGAATGTAATGCAGGTTATAATAGGATTGGTTATCAATGTTTGCAAGATCCAACTAGAGATTCTCCTAATGAAGGTGCTTTATTTTATAGTGGAGTAAATTATCCTTATAATATAATTCATAAGTTTTCTAATGAAGTCAAAAATGAATTAGATATGCAATATATTTTAGAATTTTGGTTTATGATAGATAATGTTATTTATACAAAATTTCCTAATGGTAAATATTATTATTTTTATTCAATTCCACATGAAGTATATTTAGAGAAGACAGGAACAGATTTACAATATTATTATCTTTATAATCGTCCAATGGTAATTGATGGTAGAATTACTTTAACAGGATTGATTCATCAATATGAATGGAATAAAATTTTAATTTTTGTAGATAAAGAAGAAAAACTTATATCTATTATAGTTAATTTTAATAAAAAAAGAATACAAACAATATCTCTCACAGAAGCACATATTACAAATTCAAATAAATATTTAAATTTAGATTATATTGCTTTCTGTTCAAAAAAAGGGGAAAATATAGTTAATACTGCATTAAATTATAAATTTAAATCTCCTAGTTGTATAAATAGCAATGCCGATATAAAATGGGCTTCTGCTTATTATAATAATATTCGTATTTGGAATCTTAAAATATCTAATATAGATACCATTCAATCCTTTGTAAATGGAATATATTTAGAGCATCCTCAAAGTTTAGTACTTTTTTACCCTTTAAAAATTAAATATATAGATAATAATATGTTTACAAATTTGATGTCAAATTATGAAGAGCATTTTTCTTTTAATTGTGATAAAATTACAGATTGTACTTTAGCTAATAAAGATAATATAATTATATATAATTATTCGACTAAATTTGATTGGGGATTATTGCATAGTAAAAAATTCGTTAGTGAAATGACTGATAATTTATATATTGAGCCAAATGATCAAAAAAATGAATGTAATGAACATTGTGTAAGATGTTTTGATACAAAAAATATTAAAGATTGTTATGAATGTGAAACAGGATATGTTTTACAGTATAAAGAATGTAAAGATGCCAGAAAATTATATTTTCTAAAAACTCCTTCAGGAACAACTGGAGCTTCTATAAATTTTGTTACAATAAATCAAAATAATAAAAATTTTTGTGATTTAACAAGTTTTACAATAGTATTTTGGATGAAATTTTTCGGTGTAAAATATCCTACTGTAACAGAGTATGCTAAAATATTTAGTATTGATGCCAATACATTTTTATCTTTTCATAGAAAAACGAATTATTTAGTCTTTAAGGAAAATTCAAAAGATGTTTTTATAGATACTAATTTTAGAAAATATTTTGGTAGATGGATACCAATTGCAATTGCAAATTATATATCTAATTCAATAAGTGATATTTATCCCAATATGCTTACTTTAAGTGTAAATAAAATAGATATTCCTTTTGTAACCAATTATAATATTCCAGCAAGTGGTATAAAAGCAACAGAATTATCTTTGGGATTTGAAATAATAGCTTTATTTGCTGAATTAAGTATATATTCTAATTTTATACAAGGTGCATATGGAAGAGCGAGATCAGAGCAAGTTTTAACTGATAGATTTTATTATAAATCATTAACTGGGACAAAGCCCAATGATTGTTTAGTAGTAGAAGATGATTTACAATCAAGAATAGACTTAATATGTGCCCCAGATTATTCTGTTAATTTTATAGACAATTATTATTGTAAAGATGATACAAAATATTTTGACCCTTATGATGACAACAATGATGAAAAAGAAGATGATGAAAAATGTGGAACATGTCATGATGATTGTATTACTTTATGTTATGCAGCATCTGATGAAGCTGAAAAAAATTGTACATGCGATATGACTGATGGATTATTTTGGCTTAGAAAAGTTGGAAAACAACAAAGTACAAATCAAACTTATTGTGAACATATATATTATTTAGATTTTAGTAATATTAATCCTTATACTTATTATAATACTCCAATAACTAAAACTCAGGAATATACAATAGAATTTTGGCTTTTTATTTATCCTTATAATACAAAATTGATTAACTTTAAAGAATTATATATAGAATGGAATTTTCATAATAGAATAAGACTTTATGAAGAAATTGGTGCATTAAAAGTTGATTGCCAACCAATTTGGCGTTCATATGATTTCACCACAACTACTTATTCAGATGTAAGAACAAGTTCTTTCAGATTTCCTAATTGGAATTATATAAGATGTGGTACAGATTTAAAAAATAGAAAATATTTCTCAAATTCAAATATTGAATATCCTTTAAAAACCAAAAAAATAGATTTTTTCGATTTTAATGAAATTGAAAAGTCAGTATCTTCCGATTTAAAATTTTTCAAAATATATAGAAGTGAAGATTTTTATAATAATTTTGGTATTATTTTCATAAGAGAAATAAAATTATGGCAACAATATAATTTAGACTATTTAGATTCCCAACATATATATTTTGATATGAAAGAAATAACAAAAGAAGAGATAAAAAAAAATTTCCCAGGATTATTAATGTATTACAAAAATGAATTTAATTTAACAAAAGAAAAAAATTCAATTATAAAAGAAGAAATTTCAGGAACAACAACCACAGTATCAAAAAGTCCAGACTATTTAGGATATAATATTGTCGACCCGAATCCAGATGCTGAATATTATGTGATAAAATTAGAACAAATATGTCCTTATGGTCAAGTTTATGATAAAAAAAATTATATTTGTAAATGTGCAGATGGATTCCAGCCTAATGGGGATAAATGCAATCCAGTAGGTTCAGAATTAGATGCTTTATGTGAAGTTTATAGTAATACAGATAAGCAATGTTTTCAATGCAAAGAAAATAATAAATATTTAAATAGATGGGTTCAAGAATTTGGGGAAGAATGTTATGATGAATGTCCACCAACATTATATGAAGACCCTTTAATTAATCAATGCAGAAGATGTCATGAAACATGCTATGAATGCACTAATGAATTTTATAATAATTGTACTTCTTGTACAGGGACATTATATTTTAATTTTAAAGAAAATACATGTATACCAAATTGTCAAGTGGCAGGATTAACAAGAAGTTTAACAAAACCAAATATATGTGTTTATTTTGATTGTGAAGCAGCCCTTGTAAATGTTGATGAAATAACACCAATTAATATACATACTTTTGATTATATTGAAGCAGAAATAATACAACCAACAAGTAGTGAATATGAAACATATTGGCTATTTGATGTTGAAAAAACAAATGAAATTAATAGGGAATTAGGCTTTGATGATGATATACCTGCAGGACAACATCCTTTTATAGGAGATAGAACTAAAATAAATACTCCTCTTAATCATTCTTTTTTTATAACAGAACATAAATATGTTTTTGGTTTACAAGTTTATGCAGAAAATAAAGGATATCAAGTAGATCTATTCTTTTGGTGGACTTTAACTATGAATGCCCCACCTTTTGGGGGAAAAGTTACTGTTATGCCTTATTTAGGATTATTTAATACTACTACTTTTATTATGAGATGTGAAGATTATCAAGATGAAAATACTCCAACAGAAGATTTAGAATATGATTTTTATTATGTTGAAGTAAATACAAATATGAAAGTAAAATTAAGTGAAGAATTTTCTCTTAATAATGAAGTATATAGTAATTTTACTGTAAGATTTTATCAATTAGAATATTCAAATATAACTATATTTTGCCAAGTTAGAGATAAATGGGGAGCAATTTCAGAATCTAATAATACTATAACAATAGTAAATAAAAAAAATTCTCCCTTATATGTTTTAAAAGACCTTGTTGCTAGTTTTTTTATTGTTGATGATGCATTAACTGATATACAATTATTAGCCAGATCAGAAGTTTTAATGAGTTTAGGAATAAATCCATATACAGATAGAGTACCAAGCTCATATTATACTACTTATGAAGGCTCATTAACTGGAGAAAAAGTTCTAATTTTAGAGCCTCAATGTGTGGCTGGATATTGTAATGATAATGGTGAGTGTGAAGTTATTGATGTTGCTTTAACATGCAAATGTACGGCGTCATATCTAGGAAGACAATGCTTTTTAGATAAAAATGGATATGCTGATTTATCTGAATATTATTTGAAAATGTATAATAGATTAAAAGAAAGAATAAGTGAAACAAATGAAAATGGCCCAATTAATGATATTGTATTTCAAGCATTTTATAAATTATTTTTCGCCGCCCAGAATTTTTTCCAAAATGATACATTTTTCTTAGAAAATATGATTGAATTTAAAACATATTTAAAAAATGAATTTAATTATATTACTTCAAGTGTTGATAGATTAAATAAAATATTAGATTTAGACGATTTTTTCTTTAATTATTATTATGTAAGAGAAACACAAACAAAATTAACAACAAAAATAAATGAAGGATATTTATTTAGAAATAAAACATTATCTGAAGAAGACACCCCCTCATATGAAAATGGCATATATATATTTTTAGATATGATTAATGTAGATACTGTTTATTTAATAAAAAATTATGGAAAAGATTATACATATGAATGCTCACATTTTATTTATCAATTGAAAAAAATAGATGAAAACTTTGATGATGAAGCATATTTTGAATCTTTAAAAAGTGTTTTAATTACCTATAAGCCAACAGTATTATTTATGAATTGCCTAAAACAAAAACATCCATCATTTAATTATTTTTTAAATTATATAGAATATTTAGTTAATCCAATGAGTTATGATTCAGAATTTTATCCAAATGTTACTTCACCTTTGATATCAATAAAAATATATGACTTGAACGGGGAAGAAATAGAAATTAATGATTGTCCTTCTAATACACCTATAAAAATAAATATGCCATTTAATGCTTATGATTGGATTGATTATATAAATAGACAAAAATGGCTATTTTTACCCGAAAATTATAAATTAGAAGATGATCCTATCTTTAGAGATCCAATATTAATATGGGGAAATGGCTCTGTTTCAGATGATACTGTTGAAGAAAGAATTGCAAAATATTATAGATATTATAACATTGTTGGATTAGTATATACCCCAAATACTACTTCCTTATATGAATATACATCATTTATTTTCAAAAATATTTCCGATAAATTTTTTATGTTATTTGAAACTAATCATTTAAGTTCATTTAGTTCAATGATTATTCCAAATATTATGAATTTTGTTGTTGATGGAAGATTTTTTTATGTTCCAAGATTTATGGTCTTAGTATGCTATCAAAATCATTTAGACAATCCAGGTTTTTATACAGCTTTTGCTTTATTATTCACATTTATTGTTATATGTCTTATATATCTTAAAAAAGATGCCCTATATTTTGATAGTTTAGAAGATTTAGTTTTTCTAAAAAAAGAAATAATTAAAGCTAAAAATGATTATAATCAATTCGAATTAGGATTAAATGATGAAAATATTATAAGAAATATACCTAGTGTTGACCCGAGATTAAATAAGAATAAAAGTAAAAAAATTAGAACAATGTTTGATGATTATGATGTTGATGGGATGGAGGAAATTGAAGAAGATGAAAAAGAAGAAGAAAAGGATGATTATTTAAATAATATTATGAAAACTGGTAATAATAATAATATGGAAACCTTAAATAATAATGAAGATAAAGGTAATTCTACCACAAAAAGAAAATTTGTATCAAGATTTGAGACAAATAGTAATGAAGATGAAGAAAGTGAAAAAAAAACTGGGATATTAACTCATAAGAGAAAAAAGGATAAAAGAGCTACTCGTAAAATTAAAAATGAAAATCCTCCAAAAAGAAGAAATAAAGATTCGGACGAGGAGGATGATAATGATGAAGATGGACAAAAATATACTATACAAAATAAAAAAAATAGAAATAATTTTTTATCTGAATTAAACAATAGAGCAAGGTCTGAAAGGTATATGAAAAAAAAATATGAAGATAAAAAAAATAATGATGGATATGGTGATGATGGGGATGATGAAGATTTTGATGAAAATAAAATTGAAAAGAAATTATCATCGGAAAAAAGCTCAATAAAAAAAGATTTCCGTTTACCCGTAAAACAAAATTTTGATTTAAATACTTTAAATTCTAAATTAGGATTAAGTCAAACAAAATTTAGTAAATTTGATATAAAAACAAAAAATAGTAAATCAAGTAGTACATCTAAAAAAAGTTATTTTATAGGAAAAGATAGAACAAAAGCTAATTTAATTTCTCTTCAAAAATTTCACGACCATTCCAAAAAAGTAAATATGGAATTAAATATACCAAATAAAGATGATGAAAAAAAGAATATTTTAGATGAATATACTCGTTTAAATATTACACCATATCAATTTTTTAAATATAATTTAAGAACAAGACATATTTTATTAGCTCCATTTTTAAATTTAACTCTTTTTAATAATAGATGGAAAAAATTAATGGTATTATTAACTCAATTTTATATTCAACAATTAGCTCTTACAATAATATTAACTGCTGATGAATCTATTGTTTTTTCAAATTTTCCTAAAATGATTATTGCAAGTTTATTAGCAGGAGCTATTTCAAATATAATTATTTATTGTTTTGTGTTTTTATTTGGGACTGACTCTTATGATAGAATAAGATTATATAGATTGGTAATGACTGGGGAAGATTTGTATATTTTCAAAGCTTGGAGTAGTTTAAATAAAATTATGAATACAAAAGTAATTTTTGGAATTATTATTTGTGTTATTTTCTGGATGGCTAATTTTTATATGAGTATAATTTTTACTGCTGTTTGGAAAGTTCAAAGATTTCCTTGGTTTATATGCTTTATCTTAACTTTATTTTTGGATTTAGTAGTTGGAGAAATTTGTGTCGAAGGAATTTGCACTATTTTATATATTTATAGATTAAGATTTAATTTCATAAGAAATTTAGGTAATGCACTAAATAATTTAAGAAGATATAGAACTATGTATCCTTAAGAAAATAACTATATAAAAATAAATAATATTATAAAATATTTGATAGATTATTGTTTTATTTTAATTATTATTTATTCAAATACATATTTGAGAATAAATACTATCCCTAAAATTTTATCATCCTCCCACAATTTAAAAAAATGATATTATCCTTTTATTAAAAATACAATGTTTTTTAATGATGAAAATTTAAATAAAAAATATAATTTTTTTATCGCTCTTATTTTTTTGAAGTTTATCTTTAATTTGAAATAAGATATAAAATTATTAGGATTTATATAATACCGTAAACCTCACGATAATCCCCCCCGTCTCTTAATCCCCCCCTCCCAAAATTTTGAAAAATACCTATTCTATTTCTATCCTAAATCCCCTAAAAATGCCTAAATTTTCTACTCGTTAATCCCCCCCTCGAATTTTTCAAAAAAAAAATGGTGTTCAGGGGGGGGGATTATCGTGAGGTTTACGGTATTTTCCTTAGATAATTTAACAATTTATTAAACAAGATTATTTGATACTGCTATTCCCACTAGGAGCCATTCTGGCATTTTTGGAAATTTTTCTAAAAAATAATGTATTTTAAATAAAAACAAAAATTATTCTATTATTAGTAAAAATGATCCTTTAAAATAATTATTATTATATCATAATTAAAATTGAAGATAATTTTATTTAATATTCAATGTGTAATGAAATAATTTATTTTGAGATAATTTTTTAGTATTTTTGTTATTCCCATACACCGTATTTCCCGTTAACAAGACAGCCCCTGGGCAAGGTCGCACCATTATAAAATTTTCAAACTTTTTTGAGCATTTATTGTAAAATATTTAAAATTTTAATCATAACATGTCAGCAGAAAAGCTAAAATGTCAACTTTCGATGCAGCCTTGTTAATGGGAAATACGATAAATAAATTAATTCTGGTCGTTTTTTGTTTATAATAAATATTTTTCACATTGATTTCTGGTTGAAATATTGTAAAATTTATGAGATGCAAATTATTTACAAAAGAATTACTTGAAATATTTTTAATTCAATTAATATATAGAATCATATAGAATTATATATTGTAGTTTGTTGATTATATTATACCAAAAAAAGCCTTCTCATTCTCTGACCTGAAACTTTTTACACAATTTTTTGGGGTAAATAAGACAAAAAAAAAGTTATTTTAGAAAGACTTAGGGGAAATTGGGATTTAATGAATTAAAAAATCTAGGAGGAATTAATAAGCAGGAAGGGAATAATAACTATTTATTCATATGAAGATGAATTAATGATAGAAGCATTTTAGAAAAAAAAATTATATAAAATTCCCACAATCTTAATCTATACATTTCAACAAAAATGTCTAATGTTTTGTATCTTATTCTATTTTTATTCTAAATCCCATAAAAACCTCTAATTACATGTATTTTAATCCCCTATAATCCAAAATTTTATAAAAAAACTCATAAGGGTGGATTTAAACTACATTAATGATAATTTAAAAAGATATTTATTTTCTTTAAAGAAACCTTTAATATTTTAATCATAGTAAACCATATCATCATCCCCAATAATCCAAAAATGGATATTTTTTATGGATGGATAAATAAATAAGGTATAAAAATGTTGTTTAATTAGATAATTTTTTAAATAAATTAGGGGAGGGGGGATATTTTCAATAATTTTTTGAATATTTGAGGATAAATAAGCGGGGACAATTGTGCAGTTTAAGGCTATTAATTTTTTTAAGATTATTTTAAAAAAATAATTTATATACATTATTTAAACATATAATTTTTATAAATAATTTGAAATAATTTTTTTTGATAAATTTTATTATTTTTTTTCAAATAAATAAATAATTTCAATAAAAATAAAAATGTTTTTTTCAAAAATAATTCGAAATTT
>JAJMZN010002530.1:0-14447 GCA_023807165.1 Diplodinium dentatum
CTTTGTTTCTTCTTCTCATTAAAGAAAATGAAGATAATCCAACAGGTAAATCTGATTCTAAAATTATTTCCATATTACCTAATAGAATTCAATTAATTTTTCAATATAAAAAAATATTAAATTTATATATCTAAATTAATTATTTCCAATTACCAAATAAAAAAATGAAAGCATTATTGAAAATTTTCATTATTTTTTCTTATTTAATTTTGATTAATAAAATAACTTTAGTCTTATCTAAATTGAAATGTGAGCCAGATTTTAAAAGTTTGGGAGATAATTATAATAGTTTAGATGATCCTCAAGATGAAACTGAAAATTTGTATGGTTATGAATTTGCTCATAGAGCAGGAAAAGGAGATGGAACCGATGAATATTATGATAGATGGAAAGGGGTTTATTGGGATGATGATATATTTTGTTATGATGCATATGATAATACAACAAGACCTAATGAAAGTTTAAGTGAATTAGAACCATATGAAATTGAAAAAATCAATGTTTATTCTGAATTAGATGAAATACCTGATCCAGCTCCTGCAAAAGGTTATATAATAATTGATCATAATACAACAAATTTAGTAAATTTACATAGTCAAATGTGCATGACAAAACAACATACTTTATCTAATTATAATAATGGTGAATATGAATTATTAATTAAAATGGATACAACTTTTGAAGAGGATTATCTTGAAACTCCCCATCATTTTTATTTTACAGTAGAAAATCCATCAGACGATAATGTCACTTTTGCTTTTAAAACTAGAAATTTTGTAAATACTACTGAAACTATGAATACAACTTTATATGACTGGGGTCCTAATATGAGTGAATGTATTGAAGAAGAAATTATTCCAGAAGAAGAGGCAGAATCTGATGCTGAGCCTGAGCCTGAACCCGATCCTTCCGATAGTACTAGCAATTCAGAAGTTATTGAAGTTGTAATGGAAACTGATCCTCCGACGGATCCACCAACTGATCCTCCTACTCAAGAACCATGTGAAAGAGAAGTAATAATTATAAATGAGACTTTTCTAGAATGGACTGAAGAATATCCTATTCCTGAAGTTTTTTATATAACAAATAATTATACTATTGAGCCACATTCAAGTTTAACAATAAATCTTTCTTTAATTTTTATAGAAAATGATAATGAGACAGAAAAAGGATATTTTGTTAAATCAAGTGAAACAGGGCAAAGTGAAGAACCATTCTATTGGCCATATGTTGAAGAAGGTAATGGAAAATTAAACAAATTAACTAATATGGAAATAATTTTAGAATCAGATTTACCTGTTGGATTATCTTCATTTTCTTTAATGAGAAGAAGAAACAAAGAAGAAGAATCATATAATGGGGAAAAATGTACTTTTAATACTCCAGATAAAAAAGTTTTTAATGGAGCTTGTGGAGATGGATATTTTTGTAGTGAAAATAATACGGAATGTAAACAATGTAAAAAAATAGAATGTAAAGAATGCTCAGATGAGACTGAGACTGCAGATTGTACAAAATGTTATGTTATATCAGTTGAAGGGCAATGGAATCCTCCTGGAGGGAGGGCAAATTCTTTAAGTTGTGATTTAGATTATATTGATATAACAAAAATAAAAATTAATGAAGGAAAAGGAATAGAAGTTCCTCCTGCTATTCATTGGAGGGTTACAATGGATTTTTGGATATGGATTTCAGATGCGACTGTCTTTTATGAAACAACAGAAACAACAAATATGAATATTATTTATAAAGATTTTATGTCAATTACTTTAGTATCAACTCAAGATGGACTAAAAATTTATGCAACTCCAATAGAATGGCTCTATGAATATCCAACTGTTGATAATGGTACAAATTTAGAAAAAAATCCTGATAAAGATTATTATGAAGCTTATGTTAAATCTTTAAAACATAATGATACAATAGAATTTCTTTCTAATAAAGTGGGTTCATATAAAAAAGTAACAATGGAAGATTTAGTAAAAAGACCATCTTCTAAATGGATTTATGTTCGTTTTGCATATAATTTAGATTCTAGTAAAGAATATTTGAATGATCTACCTGAAAGTAATTTAAAAGTTGCTCAAATTTATACAGCTCAAACTGGAATGCCATTTCATATGAAAAAATTTTATGGAAGAAATAATTATACTTATTTATATTTTCAAAATTTTTATCATCCATTAAACGAAGAAATGACAGAAAAAAAAAATTGCACTATTTATTTAAGAAATTTAAATATTTTCAGAGAATATATTCCTCAAAATATTATAACAAAATATTATAATCTACATCTAATTCAGAAACCTAGTATTTTTCCTCAATTAATGGTAAGTTTTCCTTTTTCTGGAATAACTCGTAAAACAACGACAAAACCATATAAATTTGAAATGAAAGGATATAGTTATTATTTAAGAAATGAATTAGGGTTTGTTTTAGATGATACTGCGACTGAAGCAAATATAACAAGTTATGAATTAGAAATAGATGAAGATGTAGAATCACTAAGACCTCCAAGAAATTTTTGGAGATTAAATTTATTAGAATTAAATAAACAACCAGAAACTTGTGATTTTGAAAATTTAATAAATTTAGTATGTGATGCTCCAAATGCTATTTGTTTTGAAGATAATAAACCATTTGTATGCAAAGATTCAGATTCCGAAACTAGTTCTCCATATTATTTAAATATTTTTAGTTTAACATGCCAAAAATATTGTGAATATGGTTATATGCATCCCCCGAGATATAGTACTAGCTTGCAAAGATTATATTGTTCACATTTTTGTGATACAGGAAATAAGCAATGTCCATCTGATGATTATAAATATACTGATATTCATACAAATTTCTTATGTTCAAATAATTTTTTTAATTTATACTATAAATGCTTTAATAAAGATGAATCTATAAATAATGAAAAATATGCAGGTATATTTTTTAGTGCATTTTTATGGACTCCAACTATATATATTGATTTAGGAGTAGAATATAAAGAATTTGCTATTGACTTTTGGTATTTTCCTGATGTTAGATTAAGACAAAAAAGATATCCGGTACCTTCAAATAAAAAATTCGAACCCGATAAACATGATGAACCTGAAAATGAACCAAAAAGAATTATTTTTATGAGTGATTGTTGTAAAGTTGTTGTTGGAAAATCTCTTGATGGTAGTACTGAAGCTCTTAATTTTTTTAATAGAGGTTTAAAAAGGTATGTTCCTCCTACAGAACCTAGAAATATTCCTTCTATTGATTTATATAATTGGAATCATTTTGTTTTAACATATTTTTATGCATTGGAGCATAAGCATTATACTTATTATTTAACTTATAAAAACGAACAATTTTATTATTGCGGAGAAAAAATTAAGGATGTTAGCAGTATTAAAATACAATATAAACATTGGAAAGATTCTAATGATGTTAAATTATCTCAAATAATTTTTTGTAATTTTGATGATAAAGTTGATTATGGAAGAGGTGACATTAAAGATACATTTGAAGAAGAATGCAAAAAAGCCGAATGGTTAGATGGTTTTTATAGAAAATTACAAATATTTGATTTAACACTTAGTACAAAACATCCTGTATTTTATTCTCATGAATTTGAAGATGATGGATTAAATGATATGATAAAGCATAGGTATATTTATAAACTAGATAGTATTGTAGATAATAAGTTAATAGATTTAATTGGAGGAAAACATGGTTATATCCGGGCATATGATACAATGGCAGATCAAAATCCTGATGAAACTAATTATATATTATATGAATCAAATTATTCACCTAATGGAGGAATTCCAACTTGGGGATCTGCTCAATATGTAGATTCATATGTATATAAGCCTCCAGAAATTGAAATTACACCAGATATTGAAGCTAATTCAAAATGCGAGATAATACAAAAAAATAAATATTGCTTATCTTGTAAAAAAGAATATTCATTATTCAGTAAAGAATGTTTAGGAGAAGTTAATACTAAAAGTAAGCCTGCTACTTATTTTTATAAAAATCCTGGAAAAAATATGCCTGAAAGATTAAGTTTAAATATAGATTTTGATAAAATTAAAACATCCCCATATTTTACATTTTTTTTCTTTATTAAAATATACGGATTTGTAAAAGATAATCCTATTAGTAAAGATGGATTTGTAAAATTAATAATATTTCATGAAGAAACTGATTCAAAAGGAAACATTATTGAACAATTTTATCTTGCATGGACACCAGATTATGACCAAAACGAAAAAATGTTTTTTTTTCATAATAAAGACAAATTATTTTCTTATGATTATTTTAGAGAATATAATTTTGGTCAATGGATCCCTATTTCTTTTGCAGCTTTTAGAGAAAATGATAGACTATTCCAATTAAATATGGCTCAAGCTTCAATTCTTTATCAAAATTTATATAAAGATAAAGATTATAAAGGAGGATATTATCCATATGTTAAATTCACTCAATTTACTATTACAAATTATTGGGTTGGGCTATTAGGTGATGTTAAAGTTTATAATAGATTTATTGCAAATGCTTGGGGAATTATTAAATATCAGCATTATACTATTGCTAAAGTAGGTGATCAACAAGGGGCAAATGACGATATTCCTGATAGCGCAATAACTGAAATAGATTTAAAATCAGATAGATCTGATTCTTGTCTTTTATCTACCCAAATATTAAATCAACCAGCATCTAATTATAAAATAGAATGCGTTATCGATAATAATCCTCATTTTTTTAGATGTCCTGATGGAATGGAAGAACAGACAGTTAGATATCATCAAGGAGATGGATATTATGGAAATTGTACAGCTTGTTGTGGAAATGGGGACTCTAGACCATTAGATAGATGTTTGGGTGGACATGATAAACCTTGTGGAAGTAGATATTATGATGATCATAGTTGTGAAACTCAATCTCCTGCTTGGAGACAATGGTATCCAGGTAGTGGTGATGATGGTAGAATAGTTTGCCGAGAAGTATATTATCTTGATTATAATAGATTCAAATATGCAAAAGTTGAAAGAGTTTCTTCTCCTCAAGATGTCTGGGCAGTTGATTTTTGGTATTATACAGGCACATGTCATGCTGTATATAAAAGAACAGGAGATTATAGATGGGCTGAATCAGATTGGAAAGGCAATAATAATAATTTTAAGGAATTTACTATTGAATGGAATTATCATCTTAGAGTAAAAATATATACTAAAAAGGTAGATGATGATCCAACTAATAATGAATATCATTATTATGCTGATTGTACTCCTTTAGTAGTTCTCGAGCATCCAGATTTAAATAGTCCAGAAATATATTCAATTAATATGAAAAATAGACATTATAAATGGTCATTTGTAACTTGTGGAGTTAATTTTCAAGAAAAAATTTTTTATGAAACGACAAATAATAGATTTTCATCTGAAATACCTTTTACTTCAAAATTAGTAACAGTTCCTGAACCTTATACAACTTTTGTTTTTAACGAAAATAGTCCTTCAGGTTACGGATTTACTTTTGTTCATCAATTAAGATTATGGCATTGTTATAATTGTGCTCATAATTTTAGAAATCTAGATTATGTAGTTTCAGATAAAAATTTTAATGCTGTTTATCATAATTTTGACGGAGTTAACAGTGGTGGTGCTAGTCCTATAGTCAACTTCCATGATTCTGCAGGAAGATGTGGGTCTTATGATATGCATCAAGCAGCAGATTTTCCAGGATATACAGTTCGTTATGGTTATGGAGATCCAGTTTTATGTGATGAAACTTTATATAATTATTATGATGAAGAAAGTAATTCATGTCAAAGACATTATAATTTAGCTAGAATGCCAACAAATTTTGAGATGCCTTCAATATCTTCTTCAAGAAATGCAAGATATACAATGGATTTTTGGTTTTTCGTTGAAAACAGTGCTGAATTATCTCCCGGTCTTAATGTTTTATGGAAATACCATATGAGTATAACTCTATTAAGAGATACTGCTAATAAAAATACAATTAATGCTATATGCTTTCCACAAAGTTATAGAGATGATGTTGATGGAATAGGAGGACAAGAAATTATAGATTTATATGATAAAGCCTTAAATAAAGATAAATATGCTTTTTATCAGGGATCATCAAAATGGAATTTTGTAAGATGTGCTGTTGATCAAACAAGAAAATTATTTTTTATTAATGATAATATTCAATTAGATTTAGAAGGAGAAATTTTATATGGTACTACAAGAAACTATAGGCCATTTAGATATTTCAAAATAAATGCCAAACATCCTTTAAAATTTCAAAATGCTCATGATAATCCAACAAGGATTTTTTTAAGAAATATAAGATGCTATAAAGATTTTATTGATTTTAGATTAATGGATATGAGATTTATAAGATGTGGGAATAACAGCTATCCATTAGGAAATTGGGATAGTTGCTGGTTTTGGCCTATTTCTCTTTGTTTTGACTATAGTGATGCATATGTTAGTGCTAGATGGCCCTGTACACATTCTAGACCTTGTTTTGCTTGTCCTGGTGTAATAGATTGTGGGCTTTATTATTTTTTAAACGACGAAGATTCAGACCAACAGGTTAAGATGCATTGGCATAGATGGAGAGAATTATTACAAGTTGATGATGATGTGTATTATCCAACTTTTCCAGATATTTATTTACCTAAATTCTGTGGTCATGGGCAAGAAGGAGGAGATAAAGAAGATTGTAAAAATAATGTAACAATATGTGCTATGCAAAATAAGACTGCCGCCTTTTGGCCTCAAAGAGATCATTATTTAAGGTTAGATAATTTACAATCTGTTAAGGAATGTCCAAAAGTTTTTTGTCGTCCACCTGATTCTTATAATTCTAGAAATTATTGTATTTTAGAACAAAATACTAATAATATGCTTAATTGCTATAGGGCATCATATAAATTGGATTATGAAAACTACCAATCAAATTACGAATGTAACTATGGTTATGTCAGAGTTTATTATGAATGTATAGAAAAAGATATTGTTCCATTTAGTGCTATGTATTTCTCAAACGAGTATTCATTTCCAAATATTGTTTTTAGTCCTGCTGATAAAAGCTTAGAAACTGCTCCATATGTTTATTGGAAAGATGAAACTAGACTTGCTTCTTATTATGTCGAGATATGGATGAAATTTGATGTGTTAAATTATAGAAAAGAAATTACTGAAAGAGAGCATTATTTATATGCCCATCCACATCAAATAATAAAAGACCCAGTTGATCAAAAATATAAATATTCAAATATTATTATATCCCAAGGTTCTTATTATTATACTTTAACCTCAATGTCTAATTATGAATGGAATAAAGTAATAATAGAAAATATATATGATCCAGAAACAATTCTTTTTCATATTAAATTTTATTTAAATTATGAATTTGAAAATCCAGAATTGAGTATTCCTGATTTAGATGGAAATACATATAAATTACATTTCAGAGGATTTGGTTTCTGTGATAAAACAGATAGTTATTGTAGAATTAATGATGAACCTGCTTATTTGAGATGGGGAGTGGCTTGGTATAGAAATTTTAGAGTTTGGGATGCAGATATAACTTCTTTGGAACTTATTCAAGCTTGTGAATATGGATATACACAATTAATAAATTCACAAAAATATTATTTTCCATTAACTGTTGATTATGTTTACAGAAATCAAATTAAAGAGAGAATAGATCCTGACAGAAATTATATGCATTTAAATTATTGGGTATTTTACCAGGGACAAGACTATCAAGAAGCTTTTGATAATGCAATGAGAGAAAATTATAGTACAGATAATTTTGATAAAACATATATTAATGAAAATAATTATATAAGTGGTATTACAGATGATGGAACAGATTATATAATATCAGCTTGTTCTAATGAATGTAAAAGATGTTATTCATCATCAAATGTTGATTGTTATGAATGTAGATTAGGCTATGCTATTTATGGAAAGCAATGCAAAGTAAGAACTGGATATTTCTTTAAAACTCCTCCAAATAACGAAGATTGCGACAGAATTGAAATTAAAACAATTCATAACGATGATGATGGGTATTTTAATATAACAGAATTAAATCCTAAAACAATAACATTTTATGTTAAATTTTTCGGTATTGAATTAAAAAAAGTAATACAAGATAAAATTTATTACCCATTAGTTTGTTTTTATAATGATGCAGGAGTATGCAAAACATATTTGGGATATAATTATGATAATAAAACCTTAGTTTTTGTAGTAAATGGTGAAGAAATATATGCTGCAAGAGCAAAGCCATATATAGGTGTGTGGGCCCATATTGGTATTTCAATTCATCATCAATTAGATAATGATCACTTTCCTGATATGCTTAATTTTATGATTGATCAATCAGTTTTAATTCCAAAATATCCATTTGATACAACTGCAGAAAAAAGTTTTAATCCAACATTAGAAAAAGTAATAATAAATACTTTTACAATTTATACAGAACCTATTGCTTATTACTCTTCTTTAAAGGTATTTTCAACTTTTTATTTTGGTCCCTATGGACATGTAAACGCCATTGCATCTACTAGAGGAAGTAAATTAGTATATCAAATAAATTTATATGGCTCATCAAGTAGTAATTGTATAACAAATAAAGATTTAGCTAAATTTATAGATAATACCTTAAATATTTATATTTTAAAGCCAGTTTGTGTTCCTGATTATCATCCTTATGAAGATGAAAATAATATATGCTCAGATAATGATCATTTTATGGATGTAATATATAAAACAACTCCCCCTTGTGAATTATGTGATAGTGTTTGCATAACTAATTGCTTCCATTATGAAAGTAATGAATGTACTTGTGATTATTATGAAGGATTATACTGGGTCAAAACAGATGAACAATATCAAATGTATGAATGTCAAAAAATTGATAGTATAAATTTTGCATTTTTTGAAAAAGTTGTTATTGAAGGTTTAACTGTGGTTAAAAATGACGAAATGGCAATGGTTTTTTGGTTGGATATTTATAGATATTTACGTGGAACATTTGTTTCACTTGAAGTTATTTGGGATCAACATATAGCTGTAATTGCTCACCCAGATGATGGAAATAATTACTTGGTCATTGATTGCCATGGAGATTTTGATGTAACTAAAAATTTTACTAATATTGATCATACTATAGCAACAGATAATACAGGAAATATTGAATTTAATAGATGGAATTATATTGTATGTCAAGCTGATAAATTTCATAACGTTATTAGTGTTGATCGTTTAGAAAATGAAACATATGTTGCTTTTGAATATTCTGATAAAAAGGTATTGACAACTTCATTAACAATTGAAGATAAAACTCCAAATTTCAATTATGGATTTAGTTTTGTGAGAGAATTAAAATTATTTAGTTCTTTTAATTTTAAATTTTGGGATGATAGTCTTCATAATTTACAGCCTGAAAATTTTCCATATTTATTACATTCTTTTAATAATAGATTTAGTGGAGATAAAATTTCTGAAACTAAAATGTCAGATATTGTCGAAGGATTAGTTAAAACATTAACTCTTAAGGATAATCGTATAGGATATAATTATGTAATTAACTATAAATATTTAGTTATATGTGAAGAGGGATATGTTTATAATAGTGTAACTGATAAATGTGATATTTTTGAATCTGAAGAATGCTCTATACCAAGAACTGGAGAAGATAAATGTTTAGTTTGTGGTCCAGCACGTCCTTATTTAAAAGATGATGATAAATGTTATTTAGATTGTAGTCCTGATTATTATGCTGATAAATATTTCCAGCAATGTAGAAGATGTCATCATACTTGTTATACATGCTTTGGAAAATATTATAATAATTGCCTTTCTTGTACTGGTATTTATTATTATATTGAATCCCTTCATGTTTGTGTAGAAAATTGCCAAGAATATGGACTTGTTATTTCTACTACATATAATAACACCTGTGAAGAATTGGTAACATCAACATATATCGATGTACCTACAACTTTAAATAATTCTTATGATTATAATCCATTAAATGACGATTATGTTGAAAAAATTATTAATAGAGATAAATTTACTGAAATTCATGGCCATTTAGGTCGTATTTCTATAGCAAATATTTCAACTGAATGGAAATATAATTGGAGTGCTACTGTTGAATTAAATAAAGATTATAGATATATTTCAACAACTGAAATCCCAGAAGCAAACCCTATAACAAGTAATCCTTCTGAATTAAATATAGAAGTCGAAAATGCTTACTTTCAATGGGGTATAAAATATGTCTTTGATTTAGAATTATATTCAAGAAATGGAAATTTTTCAACTAATCATACACATACCTATATTTTAATAATGAATGATTATCCTGTAGTTGGTGAAATAAATATCCTTCCTTCAAGTGGGTATATAACAAATTTATTTTTAATGACTATAAATAAATGCAAAGATGATGTTTCTGGTAGTGCAGAATTAAGATATCAATTTACATATTTCAAATCAAATCAATCAGTTATAAATGGATTTGTTAATATTACAGAAGATGAAGTAATTATTCAAAAGTGGTCTAGGAATTCTGAAGTTTTATATCAATTTCCAGAATTAAATCCAGAAGAAGATAATTATTATTTTGTTAGGGGATTTTGCAGAGATAAATATGGAGTATTTTATAGTGAAATAAAGCCAGTCCAAGTTTTTGATATACCTACAAACAGTCAAAAAGATCTTCCTTTAGAAGAAGGACTTCAATCTATAGATTTAGATGAAGATTTAACACCAGAACAATTATCTAATAGAGCTGAATTTTTAGCAACAACTACTGTTGATTTTGAAAAAGGAGTAGAAATAATGAATAGAACTGGCATTTCGACTTATACTAAAAAGGGAATTAAGCAAGAAAATTTAATATTGGATGATCCTACAGATAGTCAAAGGGATTTATATTGTAATCATAGAGGAAATTCATATGTTGTTTATCGTTATTTAATTTGTGATTGTGATGGATATGAAGGAAGTATGTGTCAAATTGATTATCCCTCATTTGATAGTACAATAGAAATATATAATAAATTATTTACTAAAGTAAAAACAATGCAAACAATTCATTATAATAAGTATTTGATTAATTCAGTCAATTTATTAATGAAAAGTGGAGCTCAATTTATGCCGGTAGAAAACATGGATTTTATGTTAGATTCCATTGAATTTATTAATTTATATAGAAATAAATTTCAAACAGAAATGATGGAAGGTAAAAATTATGAAGTCTATTTTGATATATATAATTCCCTTATAGAATATGGTTTATCTATTGTTAATAAATTAAAATATCGTAATTTTATTTCACAAAATTCAAAAAATTCAGAAAATTTATATAATGCGGAAAAATTCCGTAATGCAACATTAGCAAAAGAACAAGCTGAAACAGTCCAAAATTATTTTAACAAAATAAAAGTTAGTCTTCAAAGCTTATTAGATTTTTATGCTTTAAATAAAAAAGAATTAAGATTTATAAATCGTAATATAAATGTATATGTATCACTTATAAATGAAAATTTCGAATTTGATACTTATTATGATGAAGAAAAACGATTATATGAGCCATATATGGATTTCAGACGTTGTTTAGAAAAAATGATGATAAAAAGTGAAGGAACTCCTTCTTATAGAGTATTTCTAAATTCAATAGTATGGAAAGTTTCTCCATATATGTCTGATATGGAATTATATTGGAATACTTCAAGTCCTATAGTATCTTTGAAATTTATGGATTATGACGATGGTGAAAAAATATATTTAAGTAATTGTGGTGAAACTGAGGATCAAATACAATTATATTTCCCAGTTAATAATTATAGACTAGTTGAAAGAATAAATAGGCAAAGAGCATATTTATCTCCTGAAAATCAGTATGATATGAATGATGATATATTTTGTGATCCTGTTTATATTAATAAATCAGGGGCTGTATTTAATACTACACCAGAAGAAAGAATAAATACATTCTTTTTAGGCTTTAATTTTACTTGTGATTATTATAAAGTTAAAGAAGAAGATAAAAATGATATTTCTTTAACTACAGAAACTTTAGATTATCATAAATATACTAATGATAATTATATTCAGTGCTTAACAAATAAATTAGTTCAAGAAGCTTATAGTGAATTTGTTGTTGATTCATATTTAATTCCTAATGATTTTCATATTAATTCAAGATTTTTTTATCTGAAGCATTATATGCTGCTGTTCTGGAAAGATAATTTTAGTGAAAATCAAGCATTTTACTATTTTATTGGATGTGTATTGGCTTATGCCAGTCTTAGTCTGGGATATATTTATTTCGAAAAAAAGCACGTAGTACAAATGTCAAGACTTCTCCAAATAAAAGGAGAAGTAGCTAAAATTAATATGCCATATAGAGATGAATATATTTTTAATAATGATTTAAATATGGAAGAAGAAGTAAAAGGAAAATTAAAAGATAAAAGGAAGCCAGATATGGAAGAAATGAATTTAGATACAAATAATTTAAATGTAGGAATTATGGCAGATCAAATTGCAAGATATAATAAAGGATATAGTAATAAAGATAATGCTTTAGGATTTGACCCTAAATATTTTGGAATAAAAGAAAAACCTAAAACAAATGTTAATTCTAAGTATTTCCCCGGTGAAATAGATGTTAGAAAACAACCAGATAATGATGATGAAATATCTCCGGAACGTTTAGATAAAATAAAAAAGTTTTATCATGTTGGTTTTAAAGGTTTAGATCCAAAAGAAAATAAAAAAAAAAGAATTGAAATTAAGTGGTAATAAAAAAAAGATTGTAGTTAGCAAAAAAGATTTCTTAGATGAAATTGATGAAATGGATGAAGATGATAATTATGAAGGCCCATATAAAAATGATTTCTTTAACAAAGATGATGAGGATATAAAAGAAAAAGAAACTGCTATAAATAAAAAATCAAGACATAAAAAATTCAAAGATAATATGAATAAATTTAGGGATTTTGTTTCTTCAACAAATGAAAATTTAGATACTGATTCTAATTTAAAAGGTTCAAAAAGAGAGACCAAAACAAAAAAATTTTTCGGATCAAACCCCCCAAGAAAAGGTGAAGGTGGTCCAATAATGAGTTCAATGGTCTTTTCAGAAAAAGATAGACAAAAAAAAGCAAAAAGTAATGCAGCATTTTTTGGTGATGATTTAGGTGTAACTCATAAAAGAAAAGAAAAAAATTTATTTCAAAAAGATTATGATAATATGTATAAAGCTAATTTCAAAGGACCAAAAGTAGTAAGTGAAAATTTAGGATTTTATAATAGAGATACAATTGATTTTGAACAAGAAATGGATGAAGAAAATAAAAATCCTCCTTATTTTGGAAAAAGATTCAAACAAAAATTAAAAAATGATGATGATAGAGGAAAAGGACAAAATGCTGGATTAAAAGTTGGATTTTATACTAAAGGAAAGCAAATAGATTTAGATGATAATGAAGAGCTATTACCACCATTGGCCAAAGATTTAACTTTTGAAAAAAGAATGGAAGAATTTCATGATGCTGAAACATATTTTACAAGCTTTTTATGGAAAAATTTGAAATCAAGACATATTTTAATTACAACTTTTGATAAAAAAAGTATAATTTATGAAAGGTATCAAAGAGCAGGAAATTTCGCTGCCCAAATAGCTATGTTTGCATTTTTCATGTCAATATTTTTCACTGCGGATGCTAAACAAACTGCATATGTTACAGGAAATAAAGATGAAATTTTAAATTTTGTTTTATATTGTTTCCTTTCAGATGTTGCCGGATGTATTGTAGTACATTTACCCGCTTATTGCTTTTGGATAAATGATAGAAAATTTAGACATTTATATCATACAATTAGAGAAGATGGAGGTTTAGCTGTCATGAAAGAAACCGAAGAGATAATTTATAAAGGAAGAACTTTCTGGAAAATATTAGGGATTATTATTCAAATTATTTATTTAATAATGGGATTTTATTTTGCTTTTGGTTTCTGTTCAACATATTATTATCAAAGAACAACTTTTATTTTGGCTTTAATATGCACCCTTGTAATGGACTTCTTTGTAACAGAATTTGCTTGGGAAATTCTTATCGCTTTTCTATATTATTTTAGAGATGTAGGAAGAGTAATTGTCTTCTTTGGAACCTTATTCAATAAATTAAGAGATATAAAGCATTTAGCTCAATAGATTATTTATAAATTATTGATAATTATAATATAATTATATTATTATTAAGATAATAGAACTTAATTAAACAATTATTTATTAATTAATTATTTTTTAAATATTATTTTTTTTATTTAATATAAAATAATTTTATTTATAATTAATAATAATATATATTGGGGATTGGGGATTGGGGATTGGGGATTGGGGGATTGGGGATTGGG
>JAJMZN010002531.1:0-14310 GCA_023807165.1 Diplodinium dentatum
CCCAATCCCCAATCCCCAATCCCCAATCCCCCATCCCCAATCCCCATTATTTTTTAAAAATAAATTAAAAAATAATAAATTTAAATTTTTAAATGTATTTAAATATTTATATTGTATTAAATATATATTTAAAAATTTAAATAAAAAATAAATAACTTAAAGCAAAATTTAAACTAATGCTTTTTTATTTAAATTAATAATATTTGATATTATTATTAGCATTAATTATATATTCATTTTAAATAATATTAAAATATATATTCGTATTATTAATTCTTTAAATCATTTAATTAATATTATTATTAAAATAAAAATAATATAAATAATAACAGTTACTAGAATAAAAATATAATTAAAAAGTTTTAAAAACATAAATAATCATTAAAAAGAATATATTTTTAAAGGTTCTAGAAATAATAAATGCTAAAATTGAAGGTTGGTTGGCATATCCAAAAGCATTTCAAAATAAAGATGTTTCATCATTTGAAAATGCAAATATAATTAATTAATCTATAATTACAAATATGTTATTAATATTTAATAAATATAATTTAAAAATAATTTATTTATGTATGAATTTGTATCTTAATAAAAAAATAAACATCTATATAAGAAAATTAAATTAAGAAAAAACAAATAAAATGAATGCAATTCTGCAAGATGTGAAGCCCGTCTTATGGGTGAAGTGGAAAAATAGAGATCCGCAGATAGCTCCCTTAAGTAGAAGTGGACATTCTTTAACTCAATTCAGTGGAAAAATTATTTTATTTGGTGGTACTACAAATGGCTTAGATGATCCAAATATTAAAAAAGTAGGTCCTTCAAATGATCTCTGGCTTTTAGATATTTTCCAAAAAAATACCTACGGTTGGCAAAAACTTACTGCAAAAGGTGATATTCCCACTCCAAGAACAAATCATACAGCAACAACTGTAAAAAAAAATAATAGGGATGAATTTATTTTTATCTTTGGAGGTATGGGAGAAAAGGGAAAACTTGAAGATTGTTACAGATTTGACTACAATGAAGCTAAATTTACAAAATATGAAATAAAAGAAGGCCCCTCCCCTGCCCCAAGAGCAAATCATTCAGCTTGTTGCTACAATGGAAAAGTATATATTTTTGGTGGAAATGGAGGAAGAGGATATGAAAATAGTATTTTTAAAGATTTGTGGGAATTTGACCCTGATGAAGAAAAATGGGCAGAAATTATTGGAAAAGAAAATCCTACTTATCCAGAATTTAGAACTTGCCATTCAATGTTTATTTTTAATAAAAGTATTTATATATATGGAGGATGGAATAACCTTCAAGGATTTAATACCGCAGTTAAATATTCTTTTGATACTCAAGAATGGGAATCAACTAATATGCTTATGGAGAATTTCCCTGTATGGAATCATTGTGGCTTAGAAGTAGAAAGTGGTCCAGGTTGGAAATATTTTATTTTTGGCGGAACATCAAAAGAATTTGATGAAACTAAATTAAGAGAAAGAGCTGAATCCACAAATAGAATGATTTATTGTGATATGGAAGATGAAGAATTAAAAGAAGTAAATCTAAATGATTCAAATGTCTTACCAGAGCCTAGAGAAGATTCAGCTATGATTTATTATCAACATACAAAAAATTTATTATTATTTGGAGGCTGGAATAATGAATGGTTTGGAGATATTTATGGCATTTGTGTTTCAGCCATTGTTGGTCCCTCCTATAGTGTTAAATCCATATATCCAAATATGGGAAGAATTTCAGGAAATCAAGAGATTACCTTAACTGGAAGTAAATTAAGTAATGGAAATATAACAGTATATTTCATTTTAGGTTCAAAATATGCTCAAACTTCAGGAGCATTAGTAGAAGACAGTAATAATACCCAATTAACCTTTATGACTCCTGTTTTCAGTGATCCATCATTTATTAATCCTGGTACTCGTTTCCAAGGAACAAAAGATTGTGAAGTTTATATAAAAATCGATAATGAAGAATTATCAACAAACCCCATTAAATTTAGTATTTATTATGATACAGATGCAGGAAAAAGTATATTTTTCGGTCCAGCATGCATTTCTGGAGGTACTCCAGGTACTCCTACATCACTTAAAATTAGAGCAAGAAATGATGAAAATGAAAATAGGCTTAGTGGACTTGATAAATTTGAAGTTAGTGTTGTTTCAGAAAGTGATATGACTAAAAGTGTTGAAACTAAAATTGAAGATAATAATGATGGTACCTATACTTGTACTTTTACTCCTCCAGATAATGACAAATATAGAATTTCAGTCAAATTAATTGGAGATAAAGAAAAAGTTGATATTAGAGGATCTCCAGTAAGTGTTGAATTTTCAGGAACTGATCCAGAAAACAATAATATGATTGGAAAATATATGATAGAAAAATTCTTGAAAGAAAATGTTGAAAAATTAGAAAGTGAAATGAAAAGATTAGAAGAATCATCTTCTACTACTGGTAAAAATTTAGATGATATCAAAGTTGTCATTGCTATTAAAAATTCAAATAAAGAAATTGAAAAAGTATGGGATAATTTCGACTTAATTATAAATCAATTAATGGAATATTATATAGATTCAAAAATAGGTGAAAAAAAATCTTTATCAAAAGAAGTTCATAAAGATAGAATTGAAAATTTAATAAAACAACACTTAAAATTAGAAGAAATAAGAAAACAAAGTGCCCAAGAAATTAGTCCTATTATAAATGATAAAACATTAGAATATCAAAATGAAATAAAAGATTTCTATTCAGAATTAAATAAATTCGGTCCAGCAATTAAAAAAGAAAGCTTTGCAACACAATATGATATGGGATATGAAAGAGCTTCAGAAGAAATAGCCAAAAAAAAGCAAGAATTACAGGAATTAGAAGAAAAGTTGAAGAACTATTCAGAAATTATGTCAAATTTAGGATATCCAGAAGAAACCGCTGGATGTGTTAAATCAATTGAAAACTCTAAAAATGAAATTGAATTAGTTACTGAAATGTGGAAATTTATTCATGATACCCAAGAATTATTTGAAAAATTCAAAGCAACCCCATGGCCAGAAATTGATGGACAAGCAATGGATGAAGCTATTTCACAAAAACTTACTAAACAAAATAATGCTATGAGAAAAAAATTAGGTTCTTATTCATTAGTTATGGATTGTGTACAAAAAGAAATAAACTTATGGAAAAAATTAGTACCTTTAATTACATATCTTAAAAATGATTATATGAAAGAACGTCATTGGGATGAAGTAAAAAGAGAATTAAACGCTCCAGATTTAGTTATTGGAGAAGAATTAAAATTACAAAGATTTTATGAAATGAAAATCCAAGAAAAAGCCGAGCAAATCCAAGAAATTACAGATAAAGCTGCATCAGAAGATAAAATGGGTAAAAAATTGGATGAAATTGATAAAAATTGGGGAGAAGCTGAATATATATTTAAAGATTATGCTCGTGTCCCAGGTATTAAATTAATGCATATAGATGAAGATCAATATGCTGTACTTGAAGAAAATATGCAACAAATTCAAACAATGATAAGAAATAAATATAAAGCATTTTATGAAGATCGTATTGTAACATGGAAACAAGATTTAAATGAAATAAATGAAGTTTGGGTAGCTTTAAGTGATACACAAAAAACTTGGACTTTCTTAGAAAGCTTATTTATTGGTTCTGATGAAATTAAAAGAGAATTACCTAAAGAAACAGAAGAATTCCAAAAAATTGACCAAGAAGTTAAAGAAATTTTAAAAAATGGTATAGAAATTAAAAATATTAGAAAATTTTCAAATTCAAAATATCCAATGCCACCACAGGAAACACCAGAAGGTGAAGGAAACGCTGATGCAAGTGAAGAAAAAGAAAGAAGTTTACTTGATTGGCTTAAAGACATATTGGTTCGTTTATCTAAATGTGAAAAAGCTCTTAACCTATTTATGGAAAGAAAAAGAGCAGATTTTCCAAGATTTTATTTCATGTCAAGTGTCGATCTTTTAGATGTCTTATCTAATGGTAATGATCCTAAGTCAATTAATAAACATATTTCAAAAATTATAATTGCTATGGAAAAATTGGTAATGGAAGATAATAAAGATGGAGGAAATAATAGAAGACCAAGTGCTACTGAAATGATAACAAGAACAGGTATTGAAAAAATACCATTTGATACACCATTCCCCTTAATGGGAAAAGTCGAAGTTTATTTAGTAGATATTTTATCACATATGAGAAGCACAATTAAAGCTATAGTAAAAAAATCAATCCAAGAAGTTGAAACAAAACAACAAAGGGAATGGATTGAATCTACCCCATCTCAAGCTTGTCTATTAACAGATTTAATGAAATTTGTAACAGCTGTTGAAACAGCAATTAAAAATTTATCTAAAAATGGTGAAGCTTTGAAACAAGCATTAGAAGTTCAATCAAAATCATTAAGTTATTTAATTAATTTAATTTTAGAAGATTTGACTGAAGAAACAATGGCAAAAGTAATGGTATTAATTAAAAGTGAAACACATTCAAGAGATGTTATAGATAAATTAATCCAAGAAAAAGTAACTCGTACAGACGATTTTATTTGGCAATCACAAATGAAAGCATACTGGGATTCACAAAAAGATGATTGTCATTTAGATGTATGTGATGCATCAATTAATTATGGTTATGAATATTTAGGAAATGGTGATCGTTTAGTAGTTACCCCATTAACAGATCGTATCTATGTAACAGCCACTCAGGCATTGCATTTAAAGATGGGTTGCTCCCCCGCTGGTCCTGCAGGTACAGGAAAAACTGAAACAACAAAAGATTTAGCCTCTGCTATGGGTAAAGCTTGTTATGTATTTAATTGTTCCGAACAAATGGACTATAAAGGTATGGGTGATATTTTCAAAGGTTTAGCTGCTTCTGGTTCTTGGGGATGCTTTGATGAATTTAACCGTCTTGTACCAGAAGTATTATCTGTATGTTCTATGCAATTTAAATGTGTTATTGATGCACTTAAAAGAGGTGATAAAGAATTTATTATGGAAGAAAAAAAATGTCAATTAGATCCTAGTTGTGGTGTATTCATTACTATGAATCCAGGTTATTTAGGTCGTTCAGAATTACCTGAAGGTCTTAAAGCATTATTCAGACCTATAACAGTAGTTGTCCCAGATTTTGGTATGATTTCAGAAAACTGTTTGATGGCCCAAGGTTTCCAAGATGCAAAAATGTTAGCTAAAAAATTCGTTGTATTATATGCTTTATGTCAAGATTTACTTAGTAAACAAATGCATTATGATTGGGGGCTTCGTGCTATTAAATCTGTATTAGTTGTTGCAGGAGCTTTCAAAAGAGCTGATAGAGATATGACTGAATTACAATTACTTAAAAGAGCTTTAAGAGATTTCAACTATCCTAAAATTGTTCAAGATGATATTCCTATTTTTGATGGTTTAATTGGTGATTTATTCCCTAATGTCGAAGTTGAACGTAAAAGAGATATGAATTTCGAAAAAAAAGTAGAAGAAGCATGTGATGTTGTAAATGAGAAGAAAATTGCTAAAGGTATGGATGATGACAGTTCTCCAACATTTAAATTCTCTAAAGAAGCTGGTTTTATTTTAAAATGTGTACAATTAAAAGAACTTATTGAAATTCGTCACTCTGTATTTATTATGGGTAATGCTGGTTCAGGAAAAACTGCTACATGGAGAACTTTAGCAAAAGCATTTGATTTATACGGTATGAAAACTGAAACAAAAGATTTAAATCCCAAATCAATTGATAGTAACGATTTATATGGTAAATATATAAATATTCAAACAAGAGATTTCAAATATGGTATTTTATCAAATATTATGAAAGCAATGAGTACAGCTGAAGATAAAAATCAAAAATGGATTATTTTAGATGGAGATCTTGATGCACATTGGATTGAAAATATGAACTCTGTTATGGACGATAATAAAGTTTTAACTTTACCAAATAACGATCGTATTGATTTAAAACCAAATATGAGAATGTTCTTTGAAATAAGAGATCTTAAATTTGCTTCAAAAGCTACAGTATCTCGTGCAGGTATTTTATATATTACTGATGATGAAGGTTATCAATGGAGAGGATATTATAAATCATGGATGAATCAAATGAATTTCAGAAAAAAAGTTAGAGAAGATACTTTAATATACTTTGATACATTTTTAGAACCATGTCTTAAATTTTTAAAATCAACAAGACTAATTGTAGACTTAGTCTTCCAAATTACATTTGTTATTGGATTTTGTAAAATATTAGAAGCATATATAGATAAAAAAGAAGCTTGCTTAAATAGAGATCCCAAAAAACAAATTAAAGGAGATGATGAACCTTATCCAGGATATGATTTACTATTTTGCTTTGCTGCAATTTGGTCTATGGGTGGAATTTTAACTGATAAAGATGGTATTGATTACAAAAGAAATTTCTCGGATTGGTTTAGACAAAATTTCAAACAATATAAAATTCCTCCAAAAGGTACTATTTTTGATTATTATGTAATAATGGATCCCGAAAATCCAAGATTTGAAGAATGGACCAAAAAACTTGAAGAAATTGAATATCATCCAGGTGAAAATATTAAATATATTACTGTCCCAACTAGTGAAACAGTTTCTGTATCTGAATTAATGGAAAAATTATTAGATGTAGGACATCCATCATTATTAATTGGTATGGCTGGTTGTGGTAAAACTCAAATTGCTAATGGTATGCTTGAATCAAATAGAAAGAAAAATGAAAAAAATAATTCATTTACATATGTCTCAGTAGCTTTCAACTATTATTCAGATACATATGTAATGCAAAGTGTTTTAATTCAAAATACTGAAAAATTCTCACAAAGAACATTTGTACCTAAAGGAAATCCAAAATTAATGGCTATATTCATTGATGACTTAAATATGCAAAAATTAGATAGTTGTTTAACACAAAATGCTATTGAATTAGTTCGTCAATTTATGGATTATAAACATATTTATGAATGTCAAAAGATGGAACTTATGGAGTTTATGAATATTCAATTTATTGCTTCAATGAACCCAACAGCTGGTTCATTTAATATAAACCCAAGACTTCAAAGACATTTCTGGATTTGTTCAATACCTTTCCCATCAGATGATTCTATAAGAACAATATTCCAATTCTTCTTAGATGGTCATTTCAAACAATTCGGTACACATATTCAAGAATTAAGTAAAGGTTTAGTTGCAGGTATAATTAAATTACATAAATGTGTATATGCTAAATTCAAAAAATCAGCTATTAACTTCCATTATGAATTTAATATAAGACATATTACTGGAGTATTCCAAGGTATTCTTATGTCAACAGTTGAAAAATTCAAAGAACCTGAAAAAATGGCAAAATTATGGATTCATGAATGTGAAAGAGTATATGGTGATAGATTAGTATCAGTAAAAGATTTAAATACTTTAAGAGGAGAATTAGGAGGTGAAGTTATAAAAATAGCATTTGGTGGTAAATTTAATTTAGGTAAATATTTAACAGATAAATCTGAACCAATTATATTCTGTAGATTTGTTGGTGGTTATTTAGACAGTGTATATGATATGGCCAATAAATTAAGTGATGTAAAAGACAAAGCAAATCAAGCATTAAGTGAATATAATGATCAAAATACACGTATGGACTTAGTCTTATTCGATGATGCCGTAAAACATGTATGTAGAATTACACGTATTATTACCCAACCTTCAGGACATTCAATGCTTGTTGGTGTCGGTGGTTCAGGTAAACAATCTTTATCAAAATTATCTTCATTCATTTGTCAATATAATAACTATATGATTACTATATCAAGTGATTATAGATTAAATTCATTCAAAGAAGATTTACAAAAAATGTATAATATTACAGGTCTTAGTGATGATGCTGGTCTTCTTTTCATTTTAACTGAAAATCAAATAATAGATGAAAAATTCGTGGTATTAGTAAACGATTTACTTTCTTCTGGAGATATCAATGATTTATTCAGTCCTGATGATAAAGAAGTTATTTTCAATAAAGTCAAAGCCGCATGTAAAGCTGCTACAAGAAAAGAAACAATGGCAGATGTATGGAATTTCTTCATCGGTAGAGTCAAAAAGAATTTACATGTATGCTTATGCTTCTCACCCGGAGAAAACTTAAGAAATAAAGCTAGAAAATTCCCATCTATTATTAACAGTACTGTTATTGATTGGTTCCAACCTTGGCCAGAAGAAGCTTTAACTTCTGTAGCTAGAGAACAACTTAAAAAAGATTTCGAAGAAATGACACAAGCTGAATATTTCGAAGCTGTTGTCAAATTTATGCCTTCTTCATTTAATATAGTAGGATTAAAAGCCCAAGATATGCTCGAAGCTGATAGAAGATATACTTATATTACTCCTAAATCATTTTTAGAATTATTAAAATTATTCGGTTCAATGTATAAACAAAAAGTTAATGCTATTTTAGATAATAAGCAAAAATTAGAATCAGGTTTAAATAAATTAAAAGATGCTAGAGAATCAATTGCCTTATTAGAAAAGGAATTAGAAGTTAAATCAGTCGAAATTTCAAAAATTAAAGTTGAAGCAGAAGCCAAAAATAAAATTGCTCAAGAAAAAGCAACTATTGTAGGAGGAGAATCTAAAATTGCACAAGAAGAAGAAAAAAGAGTATCTGAAATGAAAGCAAGAATTGAAGAAGAAAGTGCTAAATGTCAAGCAGAATTAAATAAGTTTAAACCTATTATGGACAACTGTATGACTTTAGCCAAATCAATTAAAAAAGAAGATTTAGATAAAGTAAGACAAATTAAACCAAAACCACCAGACAAAATTATGAATATTATTATTGCCATGCGTCTTATGCTTGCAGGACAAATTAATGAATATATTCCAATAGAAGTAGATAATAAAGCTTTACCAAAGAAAAATGAAAAGAATGATATTTTAGCTTTATTATTAGATACCAAAAAATTAATTGAAGGTTTACAATATTTCTTAGAAGTTATTAAACAATTTAAATATAATACTAAAAACTTTGATAACTTAACAAGTAGATTCCCTGATTACTTTAAACAAGAATTATTTGATAAAAATGCAGATGAATCAGCCAAAGCCTCAAAAGGTGTTGATATATTATTTAAATGGTTATATTATATGAATGAATTCTATAATGCAGCTAAAACAGTCGAACCTATGCAGAAAAATGTAGATGAAAAGACAATTGAATTAAAAGAAGCTTCAGAAAAATTAGAAATTGTCCAAGAAAAAGTAAGAAAATTACAAGAAGAATTAGATATTGTTATGGGAGAAAAAGAAAAAGCTGAAAAAGAACTTAATGATGCAATAACAAATGAAACAAATTGTAAAAATAAATTATCATTAGCAAGAAGATTTATTGGTGCTTTAGGTAGTTCAAGTGAACGTTGGACATTAAATATTCAAGAATATAATGCCCAATTAGATGTAATCATAGGAGATATTTTAATATCATCAGCATTTGTCTCTTATTGTGGTCCTTTCCCTAAAAAATACAGAGAAGGTATTAAAGCTTCTTTCTTTGAATTTATTGAAACAAATCAAATACCTAAAAGTGAAATGGCAATGGATCCTCTTAAAATATTAACCAATGATGCAGAAAAAGCCAAATGGAATAATCAAAAATTACCTGCTGATCCAGTTTCTATTGAAAATGCCACAATTTTAACAAATTCAGAAAGATGGTCTTTAATGATAGATCCTCAATTACAAGGTATAAAATGGATTAAAGAAAAAGAAAAAGATAATGGTCTTACATTATTAAGAATGAATAATAAAAAATTAATAAATATTATTGGAGAATGTATTGAAGATGGTAAAACTGTAGTTTTAGAAAATTTAGATGAAATGATTGATGCTACATTATCACCAATTATAGGAAGAAATGTTTTCAAAAAGAAATATTATAAATTAGGAAATAACCAACATGAAATTCATAAAAACTTCAGATTTATTATGCATACAAAATTATCAAATCCACATTATCCTCCAGAAATTCAAGCAGAAGCTTGCTTAATCAACTTTGCTGTAACCGAAGATGGTCTTGCTGATCAATTATTAGCTATTATTGTAAAGATGGAAAGACCAAAATTAGCACAAAGAAAAGAACAAGTTATTCAAGAACAAAATGAATGCAAGATTAAATTAGGTGATTTAGAAAACCAAATTTTAACAGATTTAAATACACCTGGTGATCCATTAGAAAACGAGCCTATGGTAGAAAGATTAGAAAATTCAAAAAAAGTCTCCGAACAAGTATCTATAGCTATGAAAGAATCAAAAGAAGCAGAAAAAGAAATCGCTGAATCATCAAATGCTTATTCACCTGCAGCAATTCGTGGTTCATTAATTTTCTTCTTATTTACCGAATTATATAAATTACATACATTTTATAAATTTTCTTTAGAATCATTTATATTTGTTGTAAGAAGAGCAGTAAAAGATGTTGCAGCAAGATGGAAAATAAAATTACATCCAGAAGAAAAGAAAAAGAAAGAAGGTGAAGAAAAGGAAGAAGGTGCGGAAGGTGCTGAAGGACAACAACAAGCACAACAACCCCAGAAACAGGAAGAACCAAAAGAAGAAAAGCCTAAAGAACAAGAAGTTCAAGGTGAACCTGCTAAAAAAGAGGGTGAAGAAGGAGAAGAGAAAAAAGAAGGAGAAGAAGGAGAAGAGAAAAAAGAAGGTGAAGCTTCAGAAGAGAAAAAAGAGGGTGAAGAAGGAGAAGAGAAAAAAGAGGGCGAAGAAGGAGAAGAGAAAAAAGAAGAAAAACCAGAAGAAAAAAAAGAAGAAGAAGAGGAAGAAGAAGTTGAAGATGAAGATATGACTGATCAACAAAGAATTCAAAGAGTAAATGATTTAGTTACAGCTGTTACTGAATTTTCATTTTTCTATGTCAGAAGAGGTCTATTTGAATCTCATAAATTAATATTTTCTACATTATTAACATTTAGAATATTATTAAAAGCTGGTAAAATTATTCCAAGAGAATTAGCATTTTTAATTGAAGGTAAAAAAGGTGAATTAGAAGAAGTAAATGCTACAACAAAAGAAATATTAAAAGATTATCAAATAGCAAATGTAAAAGGTTTAGAAGAATTAGAAATATTTTCTGGGTTATTAGATATTATAAGTTCTAATAGTGAAAGTACATACTGGAGAAAATGGCTTAAAGATGAAAAAGCCGAAGAATCAGAAATGCCAAAATCTCAATCAAAATTAACAGAATTCCAAAAATTATTAGTAATAAAGGCTTTAAGACCAGATCGTATAACTTCTGCAATAACTAATTATATAAGAGAAAATATGGGTGATAAATATATTGAATCATCAACATTTGATATGGCTGCTACATTTAAAGAAACAAGTTGCCTTACACCTATATTCTTTGTATTGTTCCCTGGTATTGATCCTACTAAAAATGTAGAAGAATTAGGTGCAACAATGGGTAAATCTATAGAAAAAGGTACATTTATAAACATTCCTATGGGTCAAGGTCAAGAAGATAGAGCTAATAAAATGTTAGAAGAATGTGCAAAAGAAGGTAAATGGATTATGTTACAAAACCTTCACTTAATGTCAAAATGGATAAAAAGATTTGAAAATGATTTTGAAAGAGTATCACAAACAGCCGATCCTAACTTTAGATGTTTCATTTCTTCTGAACCCCCAGCTTTACCTACTATTGATATTATTCCAGAACCTATTTTACAAGCTTCAATTAAAGTATCAAATGAAGCTCCACAAGATCTTAAGGCAAATATGAAAAGAGCTCTTGGTAATTTCAATCAAGCAAGGCTTGATTCATGTTCTAAAAAGAATGAATTTAAAGCTATATTATTCTCTTTATGTTTCTTCCATTCACTTATTATTGGTAGAAGAAAATTCGGTGCTATTGGTTGGTCCACTAAATACAATTTCAATGAAGGTGATTTACAAATTTGTGCAGATGTATTAAATAACTATTTAGAAAAATATGAAAAAGTACCATATGAAGATTTAAGATATTTATACGGAGAAATTATGTATGGAGGACATATTACAGATAACTGGGATAGAAGAACAAATAATGCTTATCTTAAAACTTTAATTAAACCAGAATTATTAACTGGTTGCAATTTAGCTAAAAACTTTAAATCTCCAGATCCAAGTAAATTCAATTATGATCAATATATGAAATATATAATTGAAAAATTACCACCAGAATCGCCAATATTATTCTATTTACATCCAAATGCAGAAATATCATATTTGACAAGTCAAGGACAATATGTATTTAATTCAATTTTAGATATTCAAGGAGGTTCAACAACAGGTGCTGAAGAAAAAGAAGAAGATAAAAAGAAACAAGGAGGAGGTAATAAACCTAAAGCAGATCCTATGATGGAATCAATTAAAAGATATGCTGATAGACTTAAAGAAAAAAATACTTATTCATTATCAACTATAAGACAAAAAGCAGGAAAATCTCCATCACCTTATGAAATTGTTGCCTTCCAGGAATGTGAAAGACTTAACTCTATATTCTCTTCATGCTTAAAATCTTTAGAAGATTTAGAAAAAGGTCTTAACGGTGAATTAAATATGACAGATGCTATGGAAAGCTTGATGCAATCTATCAAATATAATAAATTACCTGGTTCATGGGATACAGCTGCTGGATATCCAAGTAAAAAACCTTTATCATTCTGGTTTGATGATTTATTAAAAAGACATGATCAAATGGATGAATGGGTTTCAGATTTGAAAACACCAAAATGCCTTAATATTACATTATTATGTAATCCAATGTCATTTATTACTGCTGTAAAACAATATACTGCAAGACAAAAAGTTTTGCCTTTAGATGACTTAGATACAATGACAGAAATTACCAATATGACTGAAGATATGGTAAAAGATTATCCACCAGATGGAGGTGTTTATCTTACTGGTATGTTCTTACAAGGGGCTAAATGGGAAGATTCAAATCCAGATGCTCCTGGATTTTTGACAGAGATGGTAAATAAAGAACTTGATCCTAAAATACCTGTTATGCATGTATTTGCTGTTGAATTAAAGAATAAAAATACTGTTGGATATTATGAATGTCCTGTATATTATACCACAGCTAGAGGTGGTACTTATATATTTACTGCTTATCTTAAGATGGAAAGTGAAGAAACTGATCCTATTCAATGGATTCTTGCAGGTGTAGCACTTATTTTGTCCACTGATGAGTAAAATTTAGAGATTTATTTTACTTTATATTCATTTTATAATATTTTTTATATTTATTATTTTTTTATATTGGATTTCACAAGTTTTTCGTTTTGTTGGGATGAAATCCTTTTATTCTTTAATTATTAAATTAAACGAAATTATCATTTTCCATTCATAAAAGCCTCTCACTTTTTTTAGTAAAAAGTGGTGGGGTTGTAATCATTAGGGTTTAAAATTGGAAAAATTATAATAGATAAAGTAAAATTAAGGGCAAAAATGAGTTGGGGCTTGCTTAGAAAAGGCAGGGGGCTCTAATGAATGAAATTCTATAATTATTAAAATTTCACCTTTTAAAAAAAATTATAGATTTATTGATTTTGATATAAAAGATTATTAATTTAAAATTATATTTAATCTTTTTAATAATTAATTTTTTTTAAAATAATTACAGTAAATGTGTAAAAAACTCCCCTCCCCGACTACAGAACAAGGCACTTTTTTGAAATTGGGGGAGTTATTTAAAGGAATCATTTTTAGAAGATTTTTTAAAATTTTTAGAGAGAAATCATTAAATGGGGGGAATTATTTTGTAATTTATGGTGATATATTTTCCTCATCTTTATACTCTCTGATTATTCATTGTTCTATTTATCCAATCAATTTTTTTATTATTAAATACTTATAAATGTATAAATCAAAACCTTAATTCACCTAGATATCTACTACTTTTTGCTATCAATAAGTCAAAAAATTTGATATAATCTTACTAACACTGATTTAAATTTAATTATTTTTTTAACCATGTTGTTTTGATCTAAAGGGGAAAATAAACTTGAAAAGGATTAATTCCCCTCCTTATCAATTCATCAAGGTCAGTGCTTTTTTGATTTTCTATTTTTTTAAACAAGGGGGCTATTCTTACTTTTATGATAACAAACAGCCATTATTTTTTCTAAATTCAGATAGGTATCTTTTTTCCTTCATCTATTTTTTGATATTTTTGAGATGACAGATAGAGGGGTAATTTATGATAATTATAATATAT